>JAXQQM020060667.1:0-47787 GCA_034641835.2 Pinus albicaulis
ATTCCTTCTTGGCAATCTCATGTGCTTGTTATGACATCAAGAATAGTATTATACTCAGATTTTAATCTAGTCCTAAGCAAGAGAGATAAACATTACCACCAGATCGTGACTATTCCAAGATGCATGTCAAAAAAATCAGGGCAATTTTTAGATAAAAAATGACCAAGACAATACCGGACATTAGTATGCAGAGTAGTGAGCAATCAAGTTAGTGTGCCAGCCTTGGATGTTGCTAATGATATATATGCTTTGATGAACCAGAACTATCCTTCACACACCTGAACGCTCTGTGTTTTTTAGTTCAAACAATCCAAAAAACACTGTTACAATAAACCACAGGTGTAACTTGTTATATCAACCAGAGAAGTATTCAATTCTTAACTATGATGTCAAACATATTTTGGTCCTCTGGTATCACTGTGGGTTAGTTTCCTGGGTTAGTATCTTACATAGTTTCAAAATACCTCTAGCAAAGAAACTCTGTGACGTTCTCTGGGTACAAATTTGATATAGTTTAATCTATTAGACAACTAATTCTCGGGTCAGTTTGTGATAGGGTAGGTAGTTATTAAAGTTCAAGAAACTTCTGGAACTGATTCAATGGTTTTTTGATGTATTTATATGTACATCATTATTGTTGTGAGACATTCATTAATATATTGTTGAGTTTGTTTGTGTCTTATCGTTCTGTTGATTAAGTTGAGCCACAAAAAGCCTGATGTATTTATATGTACATCATTATTGTGATTAAGTTGATTAAATTGAGTCACAAAAAGCTTGATGTATTTATATGTACATTATTGTACATCATTATTATGAGACATTCATTAATATGTTGTTAAGTTTGTTTCCAATTTGTGTCTTACAGTTGTTTATTCTTTCTGTTAATTAAGTTGAGCCACAAGTTTTGTGGCCTCTCAGAATTGAGCCATGGTCTTGGCCTTCCAAAGCATAATTGTATCCCTGCAGTTAGTGTTGTGTGAGAATGATGGAAATGGAGGAGTTCAAGCCTGCTTACATTGACCTCATCCGAGAGACGTTTTGAGGTGTTCGTTAAAATTAAATCTGTTCGGCAGATCATTTCGAAGGAATTTGCCACCAAATACATGCATAAAGGCACTTGTGTAGAGAAATTAAATGGTATAAGGTAAATAAAAATGTCATAGGATCGTTCTTTATAATTGATGCATAAAGAAGATTGAATACGTGATGGAATTTTTTTATAAACATGTCGTTGAAAGCTTGAAAAGGTATTGGAATTATCATTCTGTCTGGCCAAAGATAAGGATGCTTGCCGTTCGGATTAGAAACTGCGAGGACTGAGTCGAATGCCAACAGCGCTGGACTGATTCGTTGTATGAATGAAAGTCATAAAAGGAAGCGGCCCTGGGATGAACAGAGGGAGACGTGAATATACATTCATTTTTTTTCGTTGTTAAGGTGTGTCTGCTATTGTAAAGCACTGGTTAAGAATTGTTGGAAAACGCTATTCGGAAGCGTGATGTTTACATGAAGGTTTGTCTGTTGTTTACATTTAGATATGACCAATACAGAGCACAAAGGAGAAAACTGCACCGAAGAGTTCTGTTATCGACGACTGTAAGTAGTTTTTAAGTCTCATATCGAATTTAGTAAATTAAATTCGGTTGGCGGTGGTGTGCGTTAAAAAATTTCGATCAGAAGAACATCTGAGTATTTAATGCAGAGTGATTTCCCTTTTCCATTCTGCTGTTACTGATGGACCAAGCTGTTACTGATGGCGTATTGGTCGCTAGCTTTTCTTTATAAAATGAAACCGAAGATCCAGCGCTGCCTCTAGTGAAACTGCATTAAGCTTTATGCCAAATCTGAACGAAGGGGTGTCTTTTTGGCCCAACTGTTTGTGCTTTAACAACCTGCGGTGAGTTGTCTTCTTCTTCATTGTTTGATCAGCAAGTAGTTATTTGGTTGTTTTGGCTATTTTGACACCGAATGATTGCTTATAATATTGAAGTGTTAATGAAGTCCGGCAGCAAAAGTATTTACGCCAGACAGACAGTAACCCTCGTATCGATGCCAGCAATGGATGTTCCCTTCTTCATCTGTCTACGCGAACTTCTTTTGAAACCCTCGAAGCTTTGCAACTAAAAATATTGTCGGCTTGAAGAATATGTGCAGTGTGATTTTCAAAAATTGTTGAGTCTGTTTGCCTGAAGTGCAGGGTGGTTGAGTTCTGAGGGTGGTTGACTCTGTTTTTAAGTTTTTCTCGGAATAACTGTGAAGAACATGCTAGGCTTTCCATTTTATGTTTGTTGCCCGCAGAGGCTTGATGATTTCTCACTCAGTTTTGCTCTCTCAAGGATATTATTTATGATGAGCTCAGTTTATTGATTGAATGTTACTTTGAAACTGCACTTGAAAAAATGGTCAGACTAAATGATTTACTACAATTATTAAGCAATTTAATGCTATTTGTGGTTCATAACGATGTCCAAGTCAACAAAGACATGTTTTTTGGCATCCAATCATGTTTGAAAAATGCTAAAAGTAAAATTAAATTTTTAGAGCTAGAGTTCTAGTTCCAAAAAGATGAACTACATGAATTACAAAAGAATTCTGAACATGTTCTTGTTTAGAACAACAGTTTATTTGAGCCTAATCATCAGTCACGGAATGATCAGAGAAATGAAGTATTTTCAGGTGAAAATTTGGATGCAGTTAGAAGTTCTGATGTGAAATCTGTTATAACTGATGTGAAACTTGTTATAAGACCATGGGAAGAGATTACACACAATAAACATAGAACTGGTCTGGGTTATAACAATGATGCATCTTTTCACATTCTAGATTTCGCTAAACCTATAAAGTTTCGAAGTGCAGTATTTCTGGATGGTGCAGTTCTAGAAAACGTTGATAGTTGCCAACAGTGTAACAGAGTTGAACATGTAAAAGATCGGTGTTTTGATTTTCACCCATGCAAGCATTGTGGAAAGCGAAATCACCAATCAAACAGATGTTCCAAAAAAAAGAGTACTACAAGAGAGAAGCTAAGTTTAGGATGGATTGCTTCTTAAGAATGGACTAAAGCAGCCAAAAAGATCTACAAATCATATTGAAGAATTTGTTCAGAAGTGTTGATGAGTTTTGCAATGATGACGAATATTTCTCACCCTGTATCCGACAAAGGGGGATTGTTGGTGTTCGAGTTCGAGACATGAGCCACAACCTGTACCGTTAGAGCCAGAATTGTGAGACTTCAGGTTCGAGTTCGAGATGTCAAGCGAGCCTGAGCCAGAGATCCACAACCTGTACCAGTTAGAGCCAGAGTTGTGAGACTTCAGTTGATTGAGTTGTTTATGAGCGAGCACTTCCAGATTCAGAATTGTTCGATGGACTGTTGTGATAGTTCTAGAGTTTGTGGTCATCTTAAAACCACATATTTTTTGTTGCTTTGAGAACTGTTATGTAGGTTCCAAAATTGGTGTTGGTTGAAACATTGAGTTCTTCCATTTTCAGTTTGTGGTCATCCTTAAAAATCATTTCTGAGAGACATTCAGCTCTTAGCTGAGATGCATTTTTGCATTTTGAGCTCTCATTCTTGGACTTTGGTATATCCTTTCAGATTAAGGGGAGACTGTTAAACAACTAATCCTCGAGTCAGTTTGTGATAGGGTAGTTAGTATTAAAAGTTCAAAAAACTTGGGAACTGATTTAACAGTTTCTTGATATATTTATATATACATTATTATACATCATTATTGTGAGAAATTCATTAATATATAGTTGAGTTTGTTTCCAATTTGTGTCTTACATAATCAGCTTATGATTGGTTTATGTCCTTTGATTTTTGAGTGACGAAACATTTGCAGTTTTTTAATACTGTAATGGGTGTTTTCTGAGTGAATTTGAGGTTTGCTACATTACACTAACACTCTGATATATTCCCCAGAATGTCACTGCTGTAAGACAATTGGAATCTGCTCTTATACTCTCTCTGAACGTTGCATTTGTACCTCTCTTCACTATTGGATCGATGCAATTCCGGTATATGTTGAATGACGGTATGAACAATTAAAGTATTATTTCTGTTGTTACAGACTCATGACAGTCACATAAAGTTGCATTTGTTTCACTGCTGGTGCAATTAACGTAGTATATAAGTTGTGACTCTCGTGGTTATTACTTTGGACAATCTGTTACCTATTCATTTCTGAGATACTTGGCTGAATGATGATGATAATTTGAATACTTCCTTGAGCAAGTTCTACTTTCAATTTTGAATTATTATATTGGATGATTGGTCATAGATCGAATTTGCTCGACTTTGGAACTTAATTACATTGGCAATTTGATACTTTATTTCACATAAACATTTTCACTGCCTTGAATAGAATACCAAGTTGTCTTAGTCAAGCCTAGCTAGAAGAACTTAACCTTTCTACTACAGCCTGACCATTAAGAAAACCCTCAGATTAGGAATCAGCTTCCTTAGCCTTAAAGCAAGAGGCAAGGCCAGCGAGGTAAGGGTGTGTCTTGCCTGCTCGTTGACACTCCCACTAGGATTAAAACTTTTATTTTTACACAAGAGTTTGAGGCCATGTTAGCTGGCTCTGCTTGGAACATAGAGATTATAATGCAGATTGGAAAACTATGCAAGAATAGTCCACATCCACAGGTGTACACTGTATATAAGTCTTACGTGAATTTGTAGACTCGAGGAAAACTTTGTATTTTGTAGAAATATAAGTTGATCAAGGAAATTGTTGATTGAAAATAAAATATATGATAAGATTTCATGAAAGCCAGAGAGAAGTAACCCAGTGAGAAAATTTTGGGCAGAGGCTTATTAGCATAAAAACTCTCGAACTGAAAGAACCAATGATTCCATGCTACCGGTCTTTATTATCAACCAATCGAGTGACTACATTCTACCACTTGAATGCTTAGCTTATTTCTGTTACTATTTGTCAATCAATTGCACGCCTATACGGTCATTTTTTGTGCAATGACTCTGGATGCATGGCATCAAATGCCCGGTCACCCCAAATATTTGTTAGTGACATGCTGGTTCTGATAGAAGCTTTCCCCAAAGAAAGTATATAGCCAAAGGTAAAATTAAGGTGTTGTCTAATGAGCCGGCTCGGATTAAAAAGATTCAATCTCTTTTTTTTTAATATGGTGAAAATGGATTGAGCATTAGTATTTGAAGCCTAACAGTTGTAATCCAGATTTCCAAAAATCACCTCAATATACTAAACATCAAATTAAACCAAAACAAAGATGCATGCAGCTCAAAGAAACATATCTACAAGTACTTACAATAATCAGCTGTTTAGGGATACAGATGAGTACCATCATATAAAGAGACACCAATAGCTGTAGCAGCAAATCCCACTGTGCTGAATGTGCAAATCGAATTCACCCATCTCAAAGAATGGATATCTGGAAATTGTGACAAAAACAATTCAAGCACTCCGAATAGAATGATGAATTCTTGCAATGTAAGATTACCGCTGTTGTGATAATGTTTATAAATGGCCTGCAAAACAAAGATTGAAAGATAATTACTGATTATATAAGATTATCTGCCAGATCCCTGAGAAAGCAAATATCCAAAGAACCATGTAAGATTGTGGCTGCTCAAACTAACCTTGAGGCTGCTACCAGCAGCAATTTGTATTGCAATGTTGTTGCCTAATGATGCCAACTGCTGGAAGAAAGTAACTGCCCAATAACCTTGTGTTCCTTTATTCATCACCAACATTCAATGCATCAGTGCATATGACTGTGGTCAGGTGTTTGCTATTAAGTTGCAAGAAAGACACACATGGAAAATACAGGGCATCTGCTCAATGGATTTTTTATTTATTTGCCTGGTGGGGTTGGTAGTGATTATATACACTTAACAGCATAGTTTGCTTGTGGCTTAAATTGAATAGGAAAAGGTGTTTAGTGTGAGGAGGGTCGTGATTATATAGACTTAACAGAAGAGTTTGCTTGAGGTTTAAATTTAATAGGGAATTAAAAGGAAAGAAATAGAATGTGATTTTCTAATTGTAAAAGCTATTCCATTTTCCAAGATAAAAAGATAGTAGTGTTTCATTGTTATTATTCTCTTTGCTTTGCATTCATTAAACAGAGAAGGAAGTGTAAGTGTTTCTTAGCTAATCAATCATTATATTTGGGTTATTATCTGTATAAACCCTAAGGTAAAATCCCAAATTGCTTTTATGATTGAAAGCCAAAAAAAAAAAATCAAAACAAGAGCATAACCAGTTGTAGTTTATTTGTTAGATGTCTTGAATATTTTTTTAATTAATTTTTAGGTCTAATTTGTCTATAATTATGTAGAGAATTGTTGGAATTACAAATTTGCTTTGTGAATTTTTCATAATCCAAGTACCTACCAGATTTTTCAAGTGCTAAATTAGTAAAAGAAAAAAAAAAAAACCTAATTTAAACAACACAAATCAAAATTTAACCAAAATAACAACCAAAAACTCTAAAACGTCTGCATAGCAATGTTGGATTTAACAACCTGAAGATTAACAGCCTAAAGAAAGAAGTACCAAAAATGCTTTGGGCAAGTTTCCTGTAAGTGGTATGCTGGACACCATTCCATTTCCACAAAGATGCAAGGAGAAAGCTGGAGTACCATGTGACCATCGTTCCAGTCACCAAACTCGCAACTCCTACAGTAAAATCCCATCCAAATCAGAAGAAGCACAAAAATGTTGGGGAAATAGTCGAGCTAGGGACATGAAATTATTAATGTGTGAGAGGGGACCTCCAGGCCAGCCTAAAGAGGCTATGGCGGATGGCAAGGGAGCATAGGCAGCCGGTGTAGCAATTGTTGTGGCCACATGGAACGCTGCATGCATCCAGCTCCCCTTAGGGCCATCTGAAATCGAATTCGTGATGCCATCATGATCGAATTCCTCTCTTTTCTGCTTAATAATTCTACTTTCTTCAACATCAGCTTCAGCTGCAGGGGTGCCCATCTTCTTGCTTGGCACATGTACTTCATAAGTTCTGGGTTCTTGGAATTTATCATGCCTCCAAAGTTCACATAGACTACATGTTCATATTCTTTGTTGACTAGACAGTTATTCAAAGTAATGTCTGGACTGTAACTTGCAGCATAAATTCAAACAGATGCCTCATCTCCGCCCCAGTCATTGACATTCAGTCACTATGTGAAAATGACCTGTTGTCTCCTATTGGAAAATACTTGAGATTTTCATTTAGCTGGCCTGGTCATGCGGTGGGGATTGAGCTTTCAACTTCACTAACTACCCAGTGGCGGAGAATATTCTGTTCACTGTTCGACAAAAGCTCTGTATAAATACAGAAGTACCACAGATCTCATTGGAGGCGAAGATTATGCTTCCATATTCAAATCGTATGTGCTGGGCCTGTTATCGTGGAGCCAAAAGCGTTCACATCATAAGCTGGACCAATTACGTTTTCTGACATTGCCTAGATTTTTGAAATCTTGGGATGTAAAACTTAATACACATGTTATAAAAATTAATTATTAATAAAATAAGAGTAATTCAATTTTAAAATTTTAAATTAATGTATATTTTTAATTAGTAAGTTTATTTTAAGTGTATAGGTTAATTGGCAATTGTTGTGTTATAAAGTATGTAAATTAAGAAATTCGAAGTTCAAATTTCTCATCTATGTAATTTTAAGTTTATTTTATAGTGTAAAATTAATTTTAAATATTATATAAAATATTAATAATTTAATTTTAAGATTATTGTAGATTAAAATATTAAATTAATATGTTTGTATAATTATTATGGTTATTTAAATTATAGGGATGTTGTTAGTGTTTTTTTTAAAATATATAAATAAGTTAGGTACTCTATTAGTAGGAATCGAGAGATGTATATGTATACAAAAGCAAGACAACTTCAGGCCTTGGTAATTTGGTAGAGATTAGAGGAGCCATTAAATATCTACTCTTTGACATCCATTCTAAATAGTGTTTAGACCAGACAAAAAGAAAAAAAGAGTCTTAGTGTCTACCATGAGGGAAACCAAGCATTACTAATAGAATCTTGAGAGGAGTTCTTAGCGTCATCTTGCCATACTAGAAACCAAACTAGCCCTGAGTTAACTTTTAAACCACCAAAGGCTAGAAATAAAAAGCCAACAAAACATTCATAACAAAAAAGACCATGTGACCTAAGATAGGAACATAGCAAGGTCGCCTAAGCAGAAGGGGTGGTTGGGACATCGATGGGGTTGTCGTTAGAGCATTTAGCATCTTCAGAAGTAAGGACACCACCATGCTTCTTTGCCAACTAGGTACAAAGAGTAACCAGTAGTGACTGCTTTTCTAGTTTGTTAAGATGTTGTTTAATCTCTAGCTAGTCTTCATCCTAAGTGAGAAGTGTTGGACTATTTTAATGTCACAATAAAAACCCTTCACAAGTCAATCCAGGATGTAAACTAATGAACTTTAAACATTGTATGTGTAGGTAACGTGAAAACTATTTTCCTCTTTAAAAACAACTAAATAATGATATTCTATTCTAGTATTGGAAAGAAATTGAAATCTACTTCTAATGCTAAAACAATTGATAAAACTGAAATGAAATGTGCAAGGATCTAGGACCCTTCAAGCTAGTCCTTTATTTCAGATCCCCTAGCTTAGCTATGGAATACACTCTTTTGTTGCTCAAGGCAACATTCATGTATCCAATTGTTGGTTGGAATTGAAAGTAAAAGATACTAGTTATGGACCTTAGTCTCTTGAAACCAAATACTAATATCAAAAGTAAAGTGGGTAAACGAAATGCCACAATGAAATCCAATCCAAAACTATCCAACGACAATCTAACAATATATGTCATTGTTTGCTCAAGAAAGAGCTCTAGTGTAGAGCCTTGAACTAATCTAGGTCACTTAGAATATAGAGCATCAATTAAGTACATGAATACTAAACCAAATGTTATCAAACTATTAACCATGATCAAGTTACATAAAGTTTGTTGTTATATAGCTCAGACATAAATTTTACAAAATATGAAGCTTGATCAAAAAGACTCACTCGATTAACTGACTAGCAAGCCTGGCATTGAGATTCTTGGTCATATCTATACACATTACATTGAGTATTGCATCAAACTGTGCCTTTGAGACGCAATGACACAGAGATAAGGCTAAACCCCTGGATTTGAGGGCAAAGATCCTTGTAATAGCCGAAACACCAACCAGGAGATCTCCTCCATCTCTATGAACTTTGCCAAACCTATTGCAAACATGACGTGGCTGACCAGATCCCAAGTATCTTTTAGTTATGATAAAAAAATAAGTGTAACAACCCTGGTAAAAACATTCATGTAAAAATATATAAGACCAAGGTGATGGGACACGTATTCCAAGCTAAATGGTGTGCAAAACATCCTAGTGGGTGTTCATTCGGTTTATTATCGCTAAGGAAATTGGCAAAGGCATGAGGCATTAATTGGCATTTTATTTATGAAAATAATGGAATTTAGGAGAAAAGGAAGGCGAAAGGTCACAGGTTGCATGTGAGGAGGAAATTGAAGAAAAATAATGGGAAATGAAGGAATTAGAGGCCTCATTGATAAGAATGCTTTTGAGGATCAGTGGGCAAGTCTTGGTCAGTTCAGTTTTGGAGCTCTCATTATTCTCTCTCTCTCTCATACTCTTGAGCACTCAGAGTATTCTTGGAGCACCCTTGGAGAGTGTGGCTTATTTGGATATTTGGATCAAGAAAGAAAAGGAAGAGCAGGAAAGTGCAGAGGACATCAGGATCAGCATCTACAACGGGTTCTGAGTGTAGGTACCGAGTTGCATGTATGATTTCCTCACTAGTTTTGGCATGCATGGTATTGCATGTGGTTTCTTCATTATGATCTACATGGGCATGGAGGATGGCCTAGATTGGCATTGGATTTTCCTAGCCTTGCCATTTCCTGGATAACCATGTTGATTATGGCTTTATTTCCATTTATTGTTTTTTTGTTGGTTCTCATGGTTCCTTTAGTTGTTGGGTTGAGTTATTAGTTCCTGGAGCCTTGGTTGGACAAACGCTCTAGAGCTCGACAGACAGTTGTTGGGTTGAGCTACTAGTCCTAGAGCCTTGGTTGTAAAAATGCTCTGGAGCCCTAGGTGGGTTGAGTTACTAGTCCTGGAGCCCTAGTTGGACAAATGCTCTGGAGCCCGGGAACATACGGGGTTGAGTTACTAGTCCTGAAGCCTTGGTTGGAACAAACATTGTGGAGCCCTAGAGCAGCTTGGATGGAGACCAATCTGTGACAGTTAGTGATGTCTGACAGTGAGGTGGAATCAATGGTTTGGGGTTAAGACAGTTTGGTCTCTGGAGCCTTGGTTTGGTGTTGATTGATGTGTTTGATAAAGTATGTTGATTTTTGGGGTAGCATCAGATGTGCTCTAGCTTAGAAACTTTGTGGAGGGGCTAGGACACATGAGATCTCCAAGACCCAAAAATCGTTTGGAGAAATTCTACTCGCAGCTTAAGTTATTAAAATAATTAATTGTTTTAATGGAGACTCTAAGTCTAACTTAGGGAAATTAAATAATTAAAGTGAATTAATTTAAACATGTGGGTGAGAATGTTCTAACTGACGAGGATCAAGTCTTTTCTAATCTTAGTCGTTGATTAGAGATTAGATCATGGTCGTTGATTGTTCAATGAGAAAAGTATTAAAGGAAGGATTCGGGTCAATTGGAGAACACACACATAGCAGTAGCACTTGAGCTAAGTCGAAATTTTGGGATGCAGTTTGCTGAGAATTTTTGAGTGAGCTTGCAGTGTAGCGAGGGGCAGCTCGGCAGAGGGATTTCTAAATCTAAGGCCAAGAATACATTGGCAAAGAGGTTGATCTGTACCACAGAGCAGCGCAGGCCCAAGAGGGGTGATGCAGAGGCATCGTAAGCCCAAGAGGGGTGACACAGAGGCAACATAAGCCTGGGAGGGGTGACGCAGAGCCAGGAGGGCTCATGCAGAGGGACGCAAAGCCAGAAGAGGCTGACGCAGTCACTCAGAGAGCTACGTTGGGGTTTTAGTGGGCCAGATAGGGCTCGTATTCAGCAGATTCAGAAGGGGTGACACAGTGACTGCGTATGCACCTATGGGGTTCTTCATCCTTTATTAAATCAAGCATATTATTTATATCTAGAGATAGAGGTACTTCTGCCAGGATTTTCTCTGTTGGGTAAACCACTGCCAGTACGCTAGTTTGTATTTAGAATTATGCATAATAATGAAACCCTCAAGAGTTGTTGCACCAGTTTTCCCGCATTGGTTTTTTCTAGGGAAACTTGTCTGAAAAATATAATGTGTACTTTGTCGAATGTTCTTAATTCTTCAGTACTTGATATGTATGTATGTGTAGGCTGCAGTGTGTTTACTTCAATATTTTATGAATATTTCTGAAAATAAATTCTTATATTAATAATACAAGTAGGAGAAGTAAACCAGATTTATACAGTAAGATTTTTGCAATTAGGATTCATAAATTTTTACATGGTTTTAGAGTGATTACAGATCAGGGAGAGTTGAATCCATCAGTGAAGTGACGAAGTTTTTGTTGCAGGAAAGCAGCTGTGACAACATAGATCTAGGAAGAGGTAGCACAACACCAGAGGGATAACGCAGGCCCAGGAGGGGTGATGCAGAGCCTGTCTAGCTCACATAGAGCTGACGCAGAGGCTCACGCAAACCCAGAGGGGTGACGCAAATCCAGTCTAGCTCACACGGAGCTAACGTAGATGCTCATACAGTCTCAGAAGGGTGACGCAGTCCGAGAGGAGGTAATGTTGTGCCGGTTGTCGTGGTTGGAAGTGCAGTTTTGTTCTTCGGAAGTTGTTGCTGGGGCATTGTTTTGTCAGTGCAGAACAATGTCTAGCAGGGTTGACAAATTAAGGGGAAGAAGTTATCAACATACTTTCTCGCCAAGAAGTATGAGACCTGATCAACGGAGTGATTGAAGAGGGTTGATTTGATAGGAGTTGGTGGAGGATTTCTGGGAGGGAAATCACTTGTGAGAGGGAGCATATTCTCTAGAGGGTTTCTAGTGCCAAGAAACGTAGATCAGTGTCTTTTGCTTAGGGTAGCAGCAGAAGTAGGGAGAGGATTTTATCAACTTCGACATATTTTGAGCAGAGATGGCCGCACATGGATTGAGGGATCAAGACAGATGGAGTATCCAACTTCGTCCTCTGGAAACAAGGAAAATTTTAAGAAACGCCCCAAATTTATATGTATAATAAATGGGAGAATCCCCAATGCATATAGAAAAATGTATAGGCTATTTTTTCATTAATATAATATCCATATATAATTTTTTGGCAAATCTTTCACTAAATTATAAAATTTTCTTAAATATTGGCAAAATTTTCACTAAGTTATAAAGTATTGAAAATTATTGTTTAATCTTCTAAAAAATTAGAAAACATTGTAAAATATTAGTGGTTCGTCACCAATGTATAGAAACATATGTAATAATAAGAAAAATATTTATTTAAAAACTATGATATACAAGTTTCCATGTTTTGGAAAAGAAAAATCATGAGTAATGTTGCTCTAGGTTCTTGTTTTACACTACTGAAAATCTTTTTTCATGTTTTTATTATGTTTTACCACAAATGTCTTATCACATCCCAAGGGGAAATTAATTGGAAAGGCACCCCCAAAGGCAGTGATGTTGAACCAAATAAATTTGTTTGCTCAAACTTGGTTTTTACGCATCTAGATAACCTTGCCATATTCTATGTAATTCATATTCTATAGGCTTCACTTGAAAATAAGGTCTATGAATAGCTATATCAAAATCATGAATATTTACATAAAATTCTTTTGTTTTCTTATACATCACTTTTCTAAAAGGTAGATACTTCTCTAATTCCTCAAGTTCAAATAAACCAACAACTTTAAAATATGGTGTTTCATCATAATATGTAGGTTTTTCACCTACTCTTGGATCATAATTATTGTAGTCGTTGTTGCAATTTATTCTAAAGTTAACAACTCTAATAATGTTGACTTGGTAAAAAATTATTTAAAATCGCACAAAATAAAAAATGAGAATGAATGGAAGATGAATATGCATTGAAACTTAATTTCCTACACGATGAAAAAAAGGTAACGACACAAACTCATTAAAAATCTACAATGGGTGAGTTAAAAAATCTAACATAAATATAAAAAATAGTCTATGCATGTTCATTACTTGGAATAATATGTCACAAAACAATGATCATCAAAGTGATTTTCATTTCAAGAATAGTACTACACTAAACAATCTATCGTTCTCAACTAATTACATGTGATGTTTTTTTGTATTGGTATCAAAGTATAATTGCATTAGATGAATGTCCTTCTCATGATAATATGACTTCTATAATGAACACATAGGATCCTAGTGCATAGACCATTTTTTTCTTCACTTAACTAAGCATAGCTCATTTTCCTCTTTTAACAAACAATAAGTAATTTTAAAGAAAATATAAAATAAAATAGTAGATTCTAAAAGGTGAATATTCTTGTGTGACACGTCAACGTGAGAGGAAATAAAAATAAAAATAAAATAAAACATATACTTTGATAATCAAATATATAAAGAAAATGATAATAATTATGGAAAACATATTGAATGCCTAGATAATAAGTGAAGTCATATATTAATCATAATACCATATCAATCTCAAATGAACATGACAAGAAAACAAACAAAATACATTTTTACTCAACAAAGGTCTTTAACTTTAACCGAACCCCTTAAATCAATAAAATAAGATGAAACAAATCATGCCTTAACAAAAGGATCAATTAACATCAAATAAAAACTAGAAGAATTTAAGAGATCATAATTTTTAACCAAAATAAACTCAAAATTTTCAAACTTGGAAAAATGATCCAAATGCAACAAACAAACAAACCATTAAGAGTGACCAAGATATTAGAGCTACAAAAAAAAAAACTCATCTAATTGAAATGAACCCATTCTTACTTAGTAAAAGCCTTGTTAAAGTACTTATTTATCCTTTAATACAAGGACACTACCTATGTCAAAATATAGATCCTCACATCATATAATTATTGCTTCATTTTCTATCACATACAAGAAAGGGATAAAGTAATAGTTAATTATCAAGACATCAATCTTAAAAAACATTGCAACAAGGAAATATGGATTCAATGTGACAATAAAGAATAGAAAGTATAGAACGTGTTATTACCTCAAATGCAATGTCAAATTGGCATATATTATTAGTAATGTTGTTGTGATAAATAATTTAGAACCTGCACGAAAAATAGAGGAACAACAAATTTAATCAAATAAAGGGAATCATCTCATTTGTACTATTCCATTCAATTTTTCTTACACAACCTATGGAACATGTATACCAAAATAAGTGTCCTTTGGACTTCAGATATATTGGAATAGATAAAATATTGTGGTATATCAATTTTCCACTTCTCAATTTTGTCATTATTTGCTTCATTCTGATCAAAATATTTTCCACATGAACTGTAATTTTGATCCTCCAAAATATCATGTTCCATATCAATTTTATTAGAGAGGTTTGTTGTATTATCTTTGCCCCTTCTATCACAATATGATCGTCAAAGAGCTAGTGCTCTTTCATATGGAAAATATTTAATATCATACTTTGTTACATATAATTTTAGGCATCTATCCATATGTTTACAAGTTTGTTCATCAAATTTGACTTCAAATATGATAGTGCACTAAACATCCTCTCATCCTCTACTGATCACAAAACCATGGTTTGACACAAATATTCTAATTTGAAATATTATGATATGTTTTCTTGTAAGTATTAGCTAGCATCTAAAATATTCCATAATCTTGTTATCGCACCATATTCTAGAGGATTCTCCAAACCATGAAATTGTTTCCACATTGTTTCAGCAAAGCACATGACTTGTTGAAACAATTTTGATGAATCCAAATTACCATGAATTTAAAAAATAATAATTTAATATTTTAATCCATATTTTAATATTTTTTTGAAACCTTTAATTAGTTTATAAATATTTTTCATCGTTGGCTTCTTAATAATTTATGCCTCAAATTTCTCCTAAGGTATATTTTATTCTTTATATTATTTAAAGATCTTTTCCATTCCTTGGAACCCATTTTCTTATTTCATGGTTAACTCCTTTCTGTTACCTTTATATTCTCTTTTCATTACTAAACCCACCTCAAATTTTATTTTTATTTTTTCCTTGATGATGGGTGGAGTATCGACTCGAAACATTGGACATTTCAAATATTGACACATAGTTTATTCCAAAAAAAAAATCTCAACGATGGTTGAAAATTTTGATGATGAAGTAGCCTATGATAGAAAACCTTGTGAAAAGGATAAATATGATAGGATACTTATCAATAGGTTGATTAAGGGATCATCTGAGTTCCCACGAGACATCAAATGTTCAATTAACATCAGGGATGTTGAAGGAAACTATCCAAATATGAAAATTAATCATGCCAATATATATGACTTGTAATAATTCGAGTAAGAATTCCTTTATGCATACTTTATATATTCATTTACTTGTTTATTATTGAATGCATGTATGATAATGATACCTAGGTTGGATATGATGAATGAAGAATCTTTTGGTATGACAAGATTTGTATAATCCTTTTGATTCAACTATGGATTAGTATCTCATGATTGATTCACTTATAATGAGTGAATGGGTAACAAAATCATGTTATGAATTTGTATAACACATGATAGTGAATTCCAATAGAGCTAATGTGTGAGACGATATTGTTGATGGATATGGAAGGATATAGTACTACACAAATGTCCACTTGTCTCCCTGCTTATATTTCCATTGTAGACTATAATTTTTTGGAAAATAGTGAGGAGCACCTATAAAGGAGATGATTCCTAAGGTAATATATAGTCGAGAAAGGAATTCCCTTGCTATGTTCGAGGTACATATGGGGGGTGACTAGATGATGTGTTGAGGTATTGGTTAGACCTTCCAATTGATGATGGTGGAATACATGATATAGAAATGTATGATTTTGAAATCAAGCGACAAAGATGGGTTGAGTAGATGTGATCATGAGTATCGGCACATCGGTTTATTGGAATAAATATTTAGTTTCATCTTGTAATGGTAGGTATGCTAAGTAACACATGTACATTGAAATCTAGTTCCATTTAATTGAGTATGATTAACAACTAAAAATGATTGAATTATTAGTTTGTTAATATTATTCTAAGAACACCTCATGGATGGTAGTAAATATTGAAAGAAAGGATTATAGGCATAGATAATCACTTTTATTTGGTTGATTAAAAAATTTAGGTTGTAGGTGGAATGGTCTCAAATATGAAAATGAGCGTAATTCTGTAAGAAATATTAGGTACTACGCTAAGAGCCAAACACCATGAGAAGGAATCTCATACTTATGAAATTTATGAAGTAGACTTGGAATTTATAAGTTGTATTATTATGAATATATATATATATATATATATATTGTAACTGTATGTGTATGATATGTAGAAATTTCCTGTTTTTCCCACCCCGGTTTTCAGTTTCCCCTTATTTCTCCTTTTAGTGAAATGCCCTTTCCCATATCTTTACATTCAACAACAGAAAAATATTTTTTTGCTGAAAACACAAATTCTGGAAAATTTACAGAATGCTGAAAAATGCAGAAATAAAAATCAGCAGATACAAATAGCCATTCAACACATTATAACACAAAGATTTTTGGTCAAGGTGACCCTGGAAAAACCCCCTACAACTCTTGTGGAAAACTAGTTCGAAAGCTCCTTCTTATTTCTGGAAATGCCTTTTACAGAGAGATGAAATATACAGGAAAATTTCCAACAAATTAAATACAGACTTATCTTGTTTTCCGTGCTTGCCACCGCCTTGGAAAATGTGCCGGAACAGCAATAAACTCAAAACAGAAATTTTTTACAGCAAATGATAGTTTAGAAATTCATGCCCAGAACTTAGCTAAACAGTTGTACGGACTATACAGACTGTACAGAATTTTCCAGCAAGCTGCCTTTCTCGAAAACCGTGCTAGCTGCCTCGAAAAATGTTCCCAACCACCTAGAAAATCGAACCCCTTGTTGATGTACTTTTCCTCGAAAAACGTGTTGCCTTTCCCCTCGAAAACTGAGCCTCAATGCCGCTGTACGGACTATTGTACGGATGGTTGTCTTGGTTTCTGTGCTATTGTATGGCCAAGTCGCCTCGGTATCCGTGCAGCCTCTTGCTACCTTGGAAATCGTGCCCTCCTTGCTGCTGTACGAATTTGCTAAGTGTGCCCTCTCCTTCACCTTCTAGCGCTCTCTTCAGAAAATGTCTCCAGCTCTCCTTCTCTTCCTCTGTCAATCTGGTCATGAAAGAATTAATGACCTTTTCCTCCTTTCCCTCCTTTAACCCAACCCTAAGTGACTTTTGGAGAATCCCTAAATCCAATGGCTGAAATAGATTGAGATCTAGGGCTGAGATTAAATTCTCATTTAAATCTCACTTTCTATTTTTTAATTCACCCCACTTTAATAAAGACCCACTTAGTCATTTATTTCCAAAGTAACTTTTCCTTTCTAATTTTACATCGACTTTAATAAAGTCACTTTAAAATTAGACTTTAGTAACTTTATCACTTAAAGTCACTTTTAAATTAGATTTGACTTTATAAAAAATTATAAAGTCACTTTAGGAGAAAAATTAAATTCTTTTGGACACTTTTCCCTAGGCCAACGATCAAAGCCTTAGGGAACCACCTGTCCTCCGGTAACCAAATTTCAACACTTCCTCTTACCGGGGAAGGTGTTCCTCACCACAACCATCTTGTCTCTAAAGTAGACATGCTTGCCTCGTGGTAAGGCTTTGGTAAGAATATCTGCAACCTGCTCATCAGTGGAAATATACTCAAGCTTCACAACTCCCTTATGAACATAGTCTATGATGAAGTGATATCTGATGCCGATATGCTTTGACCTGTCATGAAATACTGAATTCTTCGTGAGTTTAATGGAACTCTGATTATCACAGTATATCACTGAAGGTCTCAATGGCTGACCAAATAAGCCAAACAACATCTTGCGAAGCCAAATGGCCTCACAACTAGCTAGACTGGCTGCCATGTACTCTGCTTCCGCTGAACTCAATGCTACTGTCAGCTGCTTTCAGCTGAACTACGACACCACTGCCGAACCCAACCCAAAACAGCACCTTGAAGTGCTCTTCCTATCAGAAGCACAACCTGCCCAATCAGAATCAGTGTAACCTGCCAATCTCACTCCATCCCCCTGCCTATAATCCAAACCATAATCCACTATACCCTCTAAGTATCGCAAAATGTGTTTTGCAGCAACCCAGTGCACCCTCCTAGGTTCACACATGAACTGGCTCATCGTGTTGACTACAAAACATATATTTGGTCTGGTGTTGACCAAATACATCAAGGAACCAATAAGTTGTCTATACAATGTGGGATCCACCAACTCGGAATCTGAAGCGTGAAGCTTCTTCCAGTTGGTGATCATCGGTGTCAACATGGGTCTACAATCCTCCATGTGGACCCTGCCAAGGATGTCCACAATATACTTCCCTTGCCCCAAGAAGAAATGCCCCTCCTCCTGTCACACCTCCAAACCCAAAAAGTAATGCATCAAGCCAATGTCCTTCATCTCAAACTCCGACGCAAGATCTCTCTTGCAGCTCTCTATGAGTCCCTCTGCACCCGTAATGACCAAGTCATCCACATACAGCACCAGAATGAGAGGCTCCTCACCTATCACAATAAAGTAAAGGTTCGAATCTGCATCACTCTTGTGAAACCCATCTCCCGCAAGCATGTATCTATCACGGACTACCAAGCTCGGGAGTTTGCTTCGGTGCCATAAAGGGCTTCTTCTGCCTACACACATGGGATTCCTTCCCATACACCTCAAAGCCCTGTGGCTGCTCAATGTACACCTCCTCCTGTATGAAGCCATTAAGAAATGCGGTCTTCACATCCATCTGGTGGATCTTCCAACCCATCTCTGCTGCTATCGATATAATGGAGCAGATCAAAGTATATCGAGCCACAGAAGCGAAGGTCTCCTCATAATCTACTCCCTCTACTTGGGAGAACCCTCTAGCCACAAATCTTGCTTTGAATTTCTCAATGCTGCCATCTGCAGCATGCTTTACCTTGTAAAGCCATCTGGAAGTAACCACGGATTTTCCCTCAAGCCTCAGCACCACCTCCCAAACATCATTCTTCATGATAGAAGAATACTCCTCCTGCATGGCCTCTCTCCAGACCTGCTGGCTAGCTGCCTCATCATAGCTAGAAGGCTCATAGTCAAGGATGCTAGTAGCCATTGCCATATAGCTACAAAACCTCTCAGGTGGTCTGCTCTCTCTGACCGGCCTCTTAGGCCCAGCAACAGATTTGGCCTCTCTCAAGGTGTCCCGAAGCCACTTGGGCTTCCTCTTCCCTCAGCATACTTCTCCCATTGGAGAATGAAACTCCTCCTCCTCATCAATGTGAGCCCGTTTCATCGATCGTCTATCTCGTTGTCTCTGAGTCCTCCTCGCTCGCACCCTTCAACTCCGTAGATGCTGAGGTACCGTGTGAACCGTCCATCAGTGGACTCCCCAGTGAACTGCTCTGTGGACTGCTCTGCGTGCTGCCCATAGCACCACCCCTCTGACTCTGCGAGCCACTCCCCACTGACGGACCCGACATCGTCATAGATGTACCTCCGGATCCTCCTGATCCCTGCCCACTGGATCCTTGTGACCGACTCCGCCCGCCGAGGGTCCGGGGTTGATCCGTATTTTAAAAATCCCGCGTGACCTCCTAGAGGCCCTATCCTCCTCGAACTTCACATCCCGCCTGACAAAAAATTTCCTCTATGCAAGAATGTAAATCCGAAAGGCCTTTGAGGTCTCACTCTAGCCCACAAAGATACCCTCCTCTGTGGTGGGCTCTAGTTTGGTCCTCTTCTCCTTGTGTATGTAGGAGTATGTGATACACCCAAAGATATGAAGATGACCAATATCAGCCTTCTTCCCAAAAGCCTCCTCCGAGTCATGTGCCCCAAGGCACGATAAGTACTCCTTCGCAAATAAACAAACTAGCAAGGTAAGCCTCGCCCACAAAAACAATGGCAACCCCTGATCATGTAACATGGCTTTGGCAGCCCCTCCGATGGATCTGTTCTTCCTCTCCGCAACCCCGTTCTGCTGGGGGTTGTAAGGAACAGTGAACTCCCTCCTAATGCCTGCCTCCGCAAAATAGTCAACAAACTCTCCGAGGGTGTACTCTCCTCCATTGTCCGACCTCAGGGACTTTATCTTTCGACCTGTCTGAGTCTCCACAAGAGCTCTGAACTCCTGAAACCGCTTGAAGACCTCACTCTTAGTCTTCAAGAAATAAATCCAGGTCCTCCTGGAGTGATCATCAATGAATAATACATAATACTCATATCCACTCAAGGAAACATGAGACATTCGACCGCTCACATCGGTATGAATCAAATCAAGTATCCCGGTCGATCTGTTCTCACTGCTGGAAAAAGGGGATTTGGCAAACTTGCCCATCGCACATCCTCTGCATGTATCTAGGTGATCAGTACTGAAATCTGGCACACCTGTAGTGATCTCCCGCAATATCCTCAAGGCTCTATGATACATGTGCCCCATCCTGTGGTGCCAAATCTCGTACAACTCTGAACTGCTAGCTCTGCTGCCGGTACTACTGCTCAATGCCAAAAGGGGCTGAAATGCAAACTTGTACACCTTTGCATGGCGTACACCAATCACTCTAGCTGAATCAATTGGAGCGCCCCTGGGATATATCAGCACCTGTCCTCTCCTGAACAATATCTCATATCCTCTGTCCTCCAATGCTGAGACGGATATGAGGTTCTTCCTCATCCCCGGCACATAAAGAACATCTAACACCTTCAAGGGAGGTTTGGACTCCCTATCAAATGTTAATGTCCCCACACCGACAACTCTAACAACTCTGTCATCACCGAGCACTACCTCTATATCAATGCCACTCTCTAAAAGCTCTAAGAAGTACTCACGGACTCCTCTCATATGACGTGAAGCCCCATTGTCCACATACATACCGTATACCCAAAGATGCTCCGCTTAGTCGAGGGAAATGCATGCTCCCTCTAAACCTCTATGGTAGGTGATCCTGCACTAGAGGACTCACACGCAATGAACCCAAACTCCCGGTCAAAGCAATCTGTAAAGTCCTCAACCTCTGTTGATGTTGTCATGCTCTGGTTCTTCCCCTTCTTCTTCTTTTTCTCCGGACACATAACTGCACAGTGTCCCATATTCTGACAATTCCAACACTTCACCTTGGAATAGTCCTTCTGTGTGTTACCTTGTTTACCTTTACCTTTGCCCTTGCCCCCACCACTGCTTGTGGAAGCTTGCTTCTTTCCTTTGCCTTTCTTGCCTCCTGCTAACAGTGCTACATCCTCATCCTGCTCAACTGGCTTGGCTGCCCCAAGCTGACCTTTCCTGATCTCTATCTGAATGCAATCATCCCAAAACCTCTCCCATGTGGGAAGGGTCTCACGTGCACAAACCCCATCAGCAAAGTTCATCCATGAACTCGGGGAGGCCATTCATCGCAATCCGCACCAACTCGCTGGGTGGAATGTCCTCCAACTCCGCCGCTAACTCATCTCTCACATTAGTAATCTTTGTGAGATATCCATCTGCACTATCAGTCTTACCCATCTTAATGGTCTTCAGCTTCTCCTTCAGGACCATTTTCCGGTTCTCATTGGTACTCTGGTAGAGATTGGACAATGCTTTCCACATCTCATGAGCATTTCTCTTTCCTCTCACATGAGGAATGCAATGGTCTTTGATTCCGTCTAGAATCAGTCTCTTACCCTTGTTGTTCTTTTTATTATATGCTGCCAACTGAACAACATCAGTAGGCACAACAACAGGGTTCTGTGTGGTATGCACCATGATGTCCCAGACTTCTGCCTACTCAAAGATACTCTACATTCTCTCATTCCAAACACTGTAATTGGTATGCCCATCCAACCTATCATCCACCCTCAATCCCAATGTCATCCTGCTGTCCTAAAAACTGAAAAATAGCACTGCTGTAGTAAAGATAAAAATTGTGTGTGTGAAAAATCAGCTTGCTGGAATTTTCTGAGTGAAAAATTAGCACACTGTATTTTTCTTCTTGCTGTCCCAAACTACACTTTCAGCACTCAAGCTTTGATACCATGTAGAAATTTCTTGTTTTCCCACCCCGGTTTTCAGTTTCACCTTATTTCTCCTTTTAGTTAAATGCCCTTTCACATATCCTTACATTCAACAACAGAAAAATAATTTTTGCTGAAAACACAAATTCTGGAAAATTTACAGAACGTTGGAAAATGCAGAAATAAAAATCAGCAAGCTCCAAACAGCGATTCAACACATTTTATAACAGAGATTTTTGGTCAAGGTGACCCTGGAAAAACCCCCTACAACTCTTGCAGAAATCCAGTTCAAAAGCTTCTTCTTATTTCTGAAAATGCCTTCTCAGAGAGGTGAAATATACAGGAAAATTTCCAGCAAATTAAATTCTGACTTATCTTGTTTTCCGTGCTTGCCACCACCTTGGAAAATGTGTCAGAACAGCAATAAACTCAAAACAGGAATTTTTTACAGCAAATGACAGTTTAAAAATTCGTGCCCAGAACTTAGCTAAACAACTGTACGGACTGTACGGACTGTACAGAATTTTCCAGCAAGCTGCCTTTCTCGAAAACAGTGCTGGATGCCTCGAAAAATTTGCCTATCCACCTAGAAAATCGAGCCCCCTTGTTGTTGTACTTTTCCTCGAAAAATGTGCTTCCTTTCCCCTTGAAAACCGTGCCTTAATGCTGCTGTACAGACTACTGTCTTGGTTTCTGTGCTGCTGTACGACCAAGATGCTTCGGTATTCGTGCAGGCTCTTGCTGCCTTGGAAATCGTGCCCTCCTTGCTGCTGTACTGATTTGCTGAGTGTGCCCTATCCTTCACCTTCTCAAGCTCTCTTCAGAAAATGTCTTCAGCTCTCCTTCTCTTCCTCTCTCAATCTGCTCATGAAAGAATGAATGACCTTTTCCTCCTTTTCCTCCTTTAACCTAACCCTAAGTGACTTTTGGGGAATCCCTAAATCCAATGGCTGAAATAGATTGATATCTAGGGCTGAGATTAAATGTTCATTTAAATCTCACTTTCTATTTTTTAATTCACCCCACTTTAATAAAGACCCACTTAGTCATTTATTTCCAAAGTCACTTTTCCTTTCTAATTTTACATTGACTTTATTAAAGTCACTTTAAAATTAGACTTTAGTAACTTTCTCACTTAAAGTCACTTTTAAATTAGATTTGATTTTATAACTTTATAAAGTCACTTTAGGAGAAAAATTAAATTCTTTTGGACACTTTTCTCTAGGCCAAAGATCAAAGCCTTAGGGAACCACCTGTCATCCGGTAACCAAATTTCAACAAAAAAAGTCACCTCTTCTCCAGTGTTAGGGCTTCCTCTAGTGTAACAAGCCTTCCCTAGTCTCTCAATAGGAGCACATCATCATCTAGGCTCTACATCAACTCCATCCCATCAGGTTGTGTCAAGGCCATCCTGGGAGCATACTAGGTCTGGTCTCATCATGAAGAATCCTCAAAACTAGGACAAATTAGACCAACATCCTAGGTCTCGGAGGTACTCTAGGACATGTGTCATTTGCTAATGTTGTTAGGAGGCTCTAGTCTCTCAACAGTGCACCTATTTACACCATGTACTTCTCAAGAAAGCCTAGGTATCTGTGGAGTGTGTGCCCAAAGCCTAGGTCGTTGAACCACCAAACAAGAATAACATGGATTCTCTAGTGAAAGCAAATATCCATCAGAAACTAAGATCAATAAAGCATCTAAGTGAACCAAACTTGAACGTTAAGGGAAATTTAATACTCCAAACAAAGATCCCCTTCCAAAATCAAGACCAAGTTCTCCCAAAAGTGTTTTCTCCCTTGGTAGGAGTGGCTAATGGTCAACCCTATTAGGTGCTTCCGGCCCATAAAGAGAAGTAAGTGTTCCCTGGTCCACCCTTCAATTTTAGGTGTTAGTGTATAATAACGTATTAACGTGGTAATGGAGGGGAGAATGATTCATGGTCAAGTGCCATCGTCAAAGGGACTAGTTGATGGGGGCGTCCACATCCTGAGTCTATAGATGTGAGGAGGGAGCATCATGGATGCATGAGCTACTAGCTCGACCTAATTTTTCCATCCTTATTGTGCGCCTTTTACTTCTTCTTGATTATTCCTTGTCTTATAGCTTATAGCTAAAGGGATAGAGCTTGCTTTGTATGATGTAGCAGTTTTATTACCCCTTTAAGGTGAGTCATTTTATCACTCATCAGGGTTGGGACATGCAAGGGTTCCTTTTTTATGTAATGAAGCATCATGTGCTCATGAACTAGGTGATGGCCATATGAGGTAGGTAGAGCTCATGCTAGGCTTTTTCACACGTGTTAATCTTTATGTCCCGACCATCTTTTACATTTTAATTTTTCATTTTATTGTTTTGTTGTGCCCATGTTATGTTTTTCCTATTCTTTTAGCTGCATCAACCTCCCAAGGCAGAGTTTCAAGGCCCTACTCAAGGCATGTGGATATATGAGTGTCAAATCCCTAAGAACCAATGAGTAGTTGTACCCAAAGAATGACTCACCAGGGTTGGGACATGCAAGGGTTCCTTTTTTATGTAATGAAGCATCATGTGCTCATGAACTGGGTGATGGCCATATGAGGTAGCTAGAGCTCATGCTAGGCTTTTTCGCACGTGTTAATCTTTATGTCCCAACCATCTTTTACATTTTGATTTTTCATTTTATTGTTTTGTTGTGCCCATGCTATGTTTTTCCTATTCTTTTAGCTACTTCAACCTCCCAAGGCAGAGTTTCAAGGCATGTGGATATATGAGTGTCAAATCCCTAAGAACCAACGAGTAGTTGTACCCAAAGAGTAGAGGTTAGATATGAGGCTTGCAATGTGGCATGGAAAAGGTTAAGTATGGTATAGGGAGAATGGAACATGCTATCTCAATCATGGCTTTCCAAGTAGTACCCCTCCTATAACCCAAAGGCCCTGAAGAGAGGTCCCACTAGACTAGGGTCAAAGATTTGGTGAGAGAACAAAATTATGGTCAAGATTTGTGAATCTTCCAGGTCACCTCGTCATTGATACTAAATGCCCAGGTTAATTACAAAATGATCAAAGTACCTTTTGAACAGCAACCCACCTTCATCCAAGTGTCAATGTTAGATGGTGAGAAGCATATGGAGTTAATTTGGCAACTTAGTGACAAATTCCAATAATTAGACCATATTCCTTTTTCTAAAAGGACCAAAATTGACCTTTGAAGCATTGTATTTGGATGAGGAAAAATGTATTTTTGAAATCAAGTTCACAAGTACACAAATTGTCAAGGTCGGCCTAAGAGGCTAATTAGCCCTCCTCCAACGCCTATAAATTCATGACACCTCAAACTCATTTGGACATCAATCATCACACATCTCTCTTCTCTTATTGGGTTCAATTCATCTGAAAATTGCAAGAGTCTTTTTCACACTTGTGTAGAAAGAAGGACGAAATTACAGGTGGCCGAAAATATGAATTTTTCTACAACTTTGACCGGTGTTGACTTTGACCTTTGAAGGAGAGTTTGACTTCAATTTTTTTGGGGTATCTCTGTCTCATCATGCCACATCTTTCGACACAAAAATAGAGGCATTTGGAGCAGTTTGACTTGGGTTGACCACAGGAAAAATTGTAGACTTCACCGTAGAAGTTTATCTCTTATTTGACCGAGTTTGACTAGGCGTTTATGGACTATTTTTTTGGCTATGTTTGCCCAGCGCTTGAGGCCGCACTATTTGACCTTTGAACGAGTTTGATTAGAGCACTTCAACCGCAAGATTGTGGATTGGCTAGGGCACACTAATAGTTGTTGACCATTGACCAAAATTGCAGATAATGACACTTGACCAAATTTGACTATTTCTTCATTGGCATATTGATTTTTCGATGATTGATTTGTTGGGTAACTCAAACTTTGACTTTGACTCTTATTTATGGATTTGGGCTCATTGCCCTCTTTGTTGAACATTTTATGACAATTTAATAGAAGAAGAATTTCAAACAGTTTTCTCGCTTGTGGGGTTTTTCCCTAGTCTTTGACCAAATTGGTGTCTCTTATTGATGTTTTGATTGTCTCCTATTGTCATTGCATTTACTGTTGTATCCTCAATTACTGTTGATTAATGGAAGAATTAATTGTTACTAAAAAGATTGCTTAATGAAGGATTGAATTGAGCTAAAGTAATTGACATAACATAGAGCAATGGAAAGTTAACATGGTATCAGAGCTAAGGTGAAGGACAAGCCCAAAGGAGACAAGAGCTAGAGAAATCATCTTTGAACAAGTTGAAGTAGTCTATCTAATCAAGTGAAGATGTCTACCTCATTCTTCAAGGAAGCTGAGAAGTTGGGAGTCTCGTCAAACTTTGTTGCTTGGAATATTAGGTTCGAAATCATAGTTGATGACAATGATGTCTGGGAGTACATACAAGGAAAATTTCTTGAGCCTCCGGAAAATGTTATCTCTACTATCAAGAACAAGTACAAGAAAGGTGAGTTAAAAGCAAAGAAAATTATTATTGATGGTTTACAAGATCATTTACTTGCCTATGTTGGAAATTTGAAGAATTCTAAGGATATGTATGATAAGTTGGCCAGCATGTATGAAGTCAACAATTTTAATGAGATCATCTCCTTGAAAGATCAACTCAAAGATATGAAAATGAATAAAAGAGAATTTGTGCAATCCTAAATCATGAGGACACCTCATCTTAAAGATCAATTGCAGAGAATAGAGGACATTGTACCTGGCAAGGAGTTGGTGTTGGTAACCCTTGGAGGTCTCCCTCCTATTTGGGAAACCTCCATTACCGCCATAAGCAATAACATCGATTTCTCGTCATTTGATGAGCTTATTGGAAAACTCAAGAAGAATCCAGGATGATTTCAAGAGGGTGAATTCAAAAACATGGAGAAGGAGAGCCTGCTGCATTTTTTACTAAAGACAAGAAGAAAAAGGGAAAAGGAAGACCATCTAGTTCAAATAGGCCCTCTCCCGAGTCAAAGGAATCTAATAGAAGATCAAGGGATATTGAATGTTACAATTATCAAAAGCGTAGTCACTATGCCCAAGATTGTTTGAGAAAGACAGATGCTCTAAGATCCGACCAAAGCTACAACAACAAGAAGTTTATTGCCTAGCTCCTTAGATCACAACAAAAAAAATGCTTCTCGACTTCTTTAATTTCTTCGGCCTTCTATCCCAAGTCTTTGGCCTAATTGCACAAGTCTGATCATATAATTGTAGCTCGGCTATGACTTCTAAGAAGCTCAATCTTTGTTCCTCATGCTATATTTGAAATCCCTTTTCTTTTCTGAACAGTGATCTTTTAGCTGCCATTATGCCATCGTCCTTACTTAGCTATAATACCATGTTGGAAAATCCATTAGGGAAGCTTATTAATTCAAATTTCCATTCACAGTTATTTGTGATTATGATCTTCTTCTTAGATTATTATTATGTGTGTATTTTCCGTCATCAAATAAATGCCAAACAATAGAGACCACATGAACACAAGATATAGGCTCTATGCCAATCTAAGTCATTCGAGTTCGGGTTTGGCAATGATTAGAATTGGTTCAAGTTCGAATATTTGATGAGGTTCAGATGAGGTTCGTCTATACACATTTTCTATGTATATACATATATTAACTTTAAAATGGAATATAGGATAAAATGGTAAGATATCAACATCAATAAACATAAAAAATGCTACCACGAACACGGAAATCACAAGGATATATTACAAGCTTGAGTTGTGACATGAGGTTATGAGTTTTGATCTATGGACTTGGTCAAAGGCTACGAGGTTCGTCGAACATCAAAAAAAATTTAAGGTTCGCCAAAATTTGAACCTCAATGTTGAAGTTCAACAAACCTTGTGACATAGACACCAAGGTAAAACCCCTCCAACAGAGGAAAACCCATAATAACTTCTCTTCTTATCAACTTCAAAGGAGACTTCCAAGACCCAAGACACAAACAAAGACCTCCAAGATCAAGTTAGCCACCAAAAAAAGATCTATCCTTCAAAACTGCTTATGCTCTTCTTCCGACCTGTAGAAACCTTAGTGACTTCAGAAAACTCGCACATGGGAGCAGAATCAAGGCAAATTTCAGATGTTTCCTTCCTCAAGATATCCTTCTACTCTTCGTTGGACTTCTCTTCTCTTCTTCTAGCCTACGAACTCTTCCTTAGCTGCAGATAAAAAATATATAGGATACGCCAAGTGTGTGTCTCCAAATGGAGGTCGAAGTCCTCCTTTAGATAGTCTTCGCTAGGCTAGAATTAGGCCTCTCTAGGCCGACTTGAACAGGGGCTGGCCGACTTGATCTTGGAGGTCTTTTAGACCTTTCTAGACATCAAACAATATTTTTCTTTCTTGTTAGTCTTCGCTGGACTAGAATTAGGCCTCTCTAGGCCGACTTGAACAGGGGCTGGCCGACTTGATCTTGGAGGTCTTTTAGACCTTTCTAAACATCAAATAATATTTTTCTTTCTTGTTACAAGTGTCCAAATGGGTTTTTTATATTATGACTTTGACTTTGACTCAAGATAAAATTCCTAGAGCACACAATGGGTGCTTTGACCTATTGACCAATGACCCAATCATGAAACCCATGCTTTAATAAGCCCTTTTTCTTTTACAATAAAATTTATTTTTTCTTTTCTTTTGACAATACATAAGAATTACATCATGGCATGACACATATGACAATTATGAAGACCGAAACTAGTTACATTTCCCAACACTCTCTACCGGTTTTTCCAAGGGCATTGCCCAAAAATTTCTGCGTCTTTTATGTGATTGATTTCTCAGTATTTGAAGTAAATGATTCAATGTGTTTTCATTTATAAGTTCAGATGAATATGCATTTATGAATGAACATTAAACTGAGAAAACTTATTGAAATTGACAACCAGTGATTGGGTCAATAAATCACTCAAGTGTTAAATACTTCTGGTACATGCTTACACACAATCGAAGACAGGGAATAATCTCTTGGATATTAACGCCAACACTTTTATTCATTTACTGTCAACTGTTCATCTTGTGAAATGCATTAAATATATGTCGTATTGTTGATTATATTCGTTATAACTTGTCTAAACACACCCACATACTCGACCATTACACTGCTGGCATATTCTTCTCATACAGTCCTCAATACTTGGCATATACTTGCTTTGATAACTGTTGCATGTACTGGTATTTTCATCACTTTAAAGGATTATTGGTTTATGGTTACAATCTGCTCTTAAAATAGTTTTAAAAGGTGCCTCAATGCTGATGTTTCTTATGTTTTATGAGTACTATCGATGCATGATGTTAATCACTGTTTACCTGATATAATTGCAACTGTGGAATGCTCTAAGTATGCCAATCCAATCACTGTTTGCAAACTCTAATCTCACTCTCTAAACGCATAACTGTTCTTATGGCTAAGATAACATACTAAGGGTCATTATTGAATTAACCATTGTTAATGACGTATCTCAAAGGGTGTAATTCTGCTGTCCTGTGTCACAACTCTGCCATCCTCATTGTTCTCTAGCAGCAGCAGTTCATTTGTTGTCTCTCCGGTCAATCATTGCAAGCACGTAATTCTTCGAATATGATATCTGAATGATGACTGTTACCCACAATTTTGTGGGTAACTGACATGTATTTTTTGTGGATTCAAACCTATTCTTGAAAGGTTTGAATAAGTAGTAAAATGCTCAGAAGTATGCTCATAAATTGTCCAACTGAATCTGAAATGTAACATTAGGACATGCCATGTGCTCCTTGTTACCCACCATCTTGTGTGGGACGAAATGGAGTTCTAGAGGTACATTTGAGAAGCAGAGATCCCTGCATACAGGAGGATGGCTGTAGCAACAGGCATCTCAAGTGAGGATACTTGGGCTGATCTACTGTGGACAGATAAAAAGGTGGAGCTAATGCAATAAACAAGCTAAACCTGATATTCTGGACAGTCATCTTGTTGACATTAAGCTTAGCCAAAGTTCTGTAAAATTAGTGGCTTTAAATGAGGCTTTTACAGAATTACTTGATGGAATTTAATAGGAATTTTTTTGAAGCAGCTGCGGACTGGGCATAAAATTGATCCTTTGTGTGCACCTCCATGCATGGGATTTCTGAATGAAATCTCTCTCGCCAGAAGGCTGCACTGCTTGCTTGGTGGTCTACAGACAGGAATTGCAGCTTATTACAATAAGTCTGTGGATGAAGTGTACCATTAAATTGAGTGGAATAATAGTAATGTTAGACAGGTTTAATACCTGAAATGACAACTACATGGGCAGTTACATGTTATTTTTAGAGGGCATGGAATTTTAACCTATCAATTGCTGCTAAAATTAGCATGATGAAGATGAATTTATGAGAAATAATTACATCCTATTCTATGTGGAAACTACATAATTAGTCCTTTCAGGAATCAAGACACTGATTAATGATCAGACTTGGCAGAGTATGGACATATTGAGCTGAAGTTCGAGAAATTGCCTCTAAATAAGCCTGATTGGTTGAATGAACCCTCAGCATAACCTTGTTATTGCTGGTTGACAGTGGCAGGAGTATTATTGCAGGGCTCTTTGATGACTAGTCAAGGAGTGCTCTCCATGGGAATAATGCCTCTGTTGCTGCACAAACTAACAGCCCATGTAAAGAGGCAAAATCTAGAGGGCACAACAACACTTGGGATTTTCACCAACGAGAGTAGTCCCAGTATAGCCCACTTGTGATAAATGTCTCTACGGTAGGCCTGAAGTGAGACAAGGTGGCTCATTCAATGGAAAGGTTCAACAAAAGTGCAAGCTTTGGGAGTTGATATTATGACTTTCCACGAAAAAAACCCTTGAAAAGAAACTACACGAGACCTAGGGTAGAAACTTAAGACAATAAATATATGCATCCAAGGTCAAGGTAGGAGAGAGAAAGGCAATGAATGATTTACTTCACCAAGCATTAATGTGATGGCCTTTAAAGGATCCCCAAGTTGACAGATTAGCTTCTAGGGTTCCCTCTCAATGTGACAACTAGGGCATCAAAATTTATGGAGAATTCACCATGGGAATTCCACCAAAACTTGAGAACCTTTAGAGGAGACACTAAGGAAGACTTCTATCCAAGTGAAACTCAAAAATTCCTCCTCAATTGGAATTCACACCAAGCCCTAGAGAAGCCTCCTTATCCTTAAAGGGGCAAAGAAAAAGAGGAAAATTTATAGATAAAATTTAAGGGTGACCACCAAGGGACAAGACAAGTGCCTAGACCATTGGGAGGTTGGAGTCATGGGAACTTTGATTTGATCAAATTGCCCTTCAAGGAGGCCTAAAGAAGAAGCCCTAACTACTACTTCAAGCATTTAAATTTTACCGTCTTTAATCTTGGTTAATGGACTTTGATGGATTAAACATAATCAACATCCACTAGGAACATTCTTTTCACATTATCAATGAGTAAAACATGCAAAATTTTCTCAAGATTACAATTCTAGAAAAATATTCAATAACTAGGGCACAAATTTCATCATGAGACAATATTCCATGCAATAGACATTAGCAAAAATCAGAAATATACCATTAAAGAGCACTTACAAGACAATGTGAAGTATATATCCTTACATCAAAAAGACATTAGAGGTTCCAGGAAAGATAGGCAAAAAGATCCAAACATCAAAATTCATCAATAAGCATCCAAAATCCTCTCCAAATTGCAGGTCTGAAATCTCTAATAAGGTATGTGAAAATCCCCAAAGGGATGCCTTAGATGAAAGTACATCTCATCTATTTATACCAAGGTTACTTGGAAGCGGGAGCGGGAGCGCGGAGCGGGAGCGGGAGCGAAGCGCGGAGCGCCATTTTTCAAAGCTTCCGGTCCGGAGCATTTTCGGGAGCGTTTTTATATATATATATATTTTATATTTTTTATATTTTGATGCATATATGTCAACAAAAACATGTAGAATGATGAATTAGACATAAAAAACATAAAAACATAGATTGAATCATATAACATCAATCATCTAGAAGTTATAATCTTCATCAACCACGCCCACGAGTTGGAAGCATACAACATATTGACTCTTGAGTCTCGCAAATCATCAATCTGAAGGTTTAAAGCTTTCAAAATTCAATATATAACATTTATCATCATTGATATATAACATTTATCATCATTGATTTCAAATTTCAATATCTAACATTTATCATCATTGATTCATTGATTTCAAAATTCAATATACATTTATCATCATTGATATTTAACATTTATCATCATTGATTTCAAATTTCAATATCTAACATTTATCATCATTGATTCATTGATTTCAAAATTCAATACACATTTATCATCATTGATATATAACATTTATCATCATTGATTCATTGATTTCAAAATTCTATAACATTTATCATCGTTGATATTATATAACATTTATCATCATTGATTCATTGATCACCATATAACTTTCATGAAGCATCATATTCATAATTCATAATGACTTGTAAACAGTAAACTTATATGCCAACTTCAAAGTTTCACCTTTCAAATTCAAACTTCAAACTTAAATTGTCATTAAATATATGAAATCAGAAAGAGTCAAATTTCAACTGTTCAACTGTCAACAACAAATAGAAAAGACTAGTAAACAAAAAATCTATTTTATCTCGCTGGCCCCTTGCCACGCCCATGAGAAATGTCTAATTTTTGTGAGCCACGAGGAAATGTTGGTCTTCTAGTACTCTCAGGAGTACCACGACCACGACTAGAAGGTGGAGGCTGGATCTGCAAAGGAACGACAGTGTGATATCGAGGAGTGGCACTGGCACCCGCACTGCTACCAGTAGATGGTGGGACTGGCCCTGTGTGTGGCGGTGCTGCTGATGCTTCATCATCATCCCTATAAAGTTCTTCTTCCAATTCTTCCAGATGTAACGTGCCGTCCTCCAAATTATCATCCTCTGGGTTGTTGTCCCAGACTCTGTATGATTGATCCTCATTTGCCCGATCACGGTAATGGCTCAACAACCTCAAGTTATAATGCACATAAACCAAGCTTTCAGCTCGGTTTTCATTCAGCCTGTTTCTTCTCACACTGTGTATAAAGTTGTAGGTGCTCCAACACCTCTCTGCAGAAGAAGTGTTCACAACCTGTGAGAGAACCTTTTTAGCCAACTTTGGCAAAAGTCCCATGCCGCCATATGCTTCCCACCATGTGAGAGCATCAAATCTGTCCCTGTCTTCCATTGCATGGAAAGAACCAAAGTTAGCAATGCAACTGAAGTATTTGCCTAATTCAAGGCGCAATCTAGCACACTCTTCCCTGTCAGGTACCAATTTGTCCAATGCCTTCATGTACCCCTCTTGTACCTTTGGATCTGTGTGAGGTTTCACCCTAACCCCACCTCCAGGTGCAGGTTGGCCCAACCAAGATGGAGAGTCATATTTTGGCGTAAGGATATATGCCAAAGCATGTAGTGGAACATTGAGTTTATTCCATCGTGCACACACACAGTCATGAATCATAGCATACAAGTTGGGATCATTATCCTTAACAATATCTTTTATTTGCCCCAACATGCTATCCATCTGCTCATAAACCTCTCCAATCACTGGTTTATCAGTATCTGCAAAACGAATCATGTTATAAATGGGCTTGGTAAAACTCACAATTTCCCTCATACGTGCCCAAAACAGATGGTCAAGGGCGGTCTCCTCCACATGTTCGAAACCTTGCCTATCAACTATTGTTACCGCCCTGTCCTTTAATAGCTGCCAGTGTGGGCTTGATACCATTGCAGCCAATGACTCTCTTACCTTCAAAAGGCGCCTGAAGGTGAGGTAATAGCTAGCAAATCTAGTTTTTGCTATTTTCAACAACTCCAATTTGGAGTGAGTATGGAAAAGCCCATAGGTATTGCTATGATTTGTAATAAATTTGATCATTTTTTTACCTCTCTTGTACAAATCACCAAGCCATTTGAATTGAGGTTGTTTGTTTTTGATGATATCATGCATCAAAAGTTTCATTGTGTGAATCAAACACCCAGACCAAAAAATGTTGGGGTATTTATCCTCAATAATTGTGCCTGCTGCCTTACAGTTAGCAGCATTATCAGTGATGACCTGTATGACATTGTATGGCCCAGTCTTTTCAATTATATCAAGTAATGGTTCTGCAATGTTAATGCCGGTTTTGAATTTCTCTGAATAATCATAAGCTACCAGGAAGACTGCACCACTAACCGACACAGCCAAAACATTTATCAATGGTTTTCCTTTTACATTGGTCCATCCATCAGAGACAATGGACAGCCCATGCTCATTCCACGAACTTGTCATTCTAGCCAAAGAATTGTTTGTTTTAGCTCTTTCATGATCAAGACCCACGGTTCTGGCCTTGTCATACCCAGGGCTTTTGTATCCTTTGGGGGCATCATTAATGGCAGAAACCATTTCATGCCAATAAGGTGAGTGAAGAACATTGAATGGCACCCCACATGCATATAGAAACCGGTAAACTTTTGAATCCACATCATTCCTACACCCTTCGTCTAGGAAATCGGATATGGTTCTACGCCTTAATCCAGTGCCACTGCTTCCAAAACCATTGGCATGGGTGGAAGTTGAACTTGTTTGTCCATGATGTGTTGGGCCTGAATCAACGAAACCCCTAGATCTTTTAGATGATCTCTGTAGGGCAACCACCTCTTCCTTCCTATATATCTCTCTCTGTGGTGTTGGCACAAAAGTACAAACTTTGATTCCAAAATTTTTAGTTCCATCCCCTGGCATTATCCCACAAAGGTGCCTTCTCAGACGGGTGTATGAACCATGGTATTGTTTATTGCAATGGGGGCAAATAAATTTAGTGGTTCCACCACCTTTCCCTCCTTCCATTTTCTGAACATATTTTCACAAAGGAGTTTGGTCTTGTTTAGTTGGGGAATCTATGTTCTCAGGTTCTCCACTCCCCACTTCCTCCTCAGCATAATCCTCCTCCTCTTCAGGATTTTCTTCAGATCCACCATAACCCTCCTTTTCATCCTCCTCTTCTCTGATTTGCCTCTTTCTTCTAGCACTCTCCAACACCATTATCACAAAGAAAGGAACCAACATGAGGAAAATCCCTAGCCATATAGCCATGATTGAAACAAGTTTCAAGTTTCTAGCCTGCAAAACAAATGGAAAAATGCCAAATGGGAATAGGAAATGCAACATAGGAAAAAAACAATTCATTTTTTAAGTTTTAAATCCAATAAAATGCAACATTCAAGAAAATTCAAGTTTTCATTTTTAAACAATTTAACAATCTACAAATTCATCCTAGAAAATACTAAATTGGATTAGAAGGCCTACCTCTTTCTTGCAATTCTCCTGTTGCCTTGCTCCTTACTCTCCTTCCTTGGCACTTGCTCTCCTTCAACTCTTGCTCTCGCTCTCCTTCAACTCTTGCTCTCGCTCTCTCAACAGTGAACAAACAATAAAAACTAAAATGAAACCCCCCCCCCCCTTTTAAACAATTCGATTTTTCACATAAAAAAATTTCCACGCGGCGGGAAACGTTTTTTTTTTCCGGGGAGCGTTCGGGAGCGAACGCTCCCCGATCGCTTCCGGCGTTTAAAAAACGCTCCCGAAGCATTTTTTAAACGTCAGAAGCGATCGGGGAGCGTTCGCTCCGGCTTACGTCTTGAAACGCTCCTGAAAAAGACGGGGCGTTTTAACAAGACCAGACGCTCGAAACGCTGTTTAACATTGCGTTTTGGGGCCCCAACAGTTTCAACCAGATCTACAACATCTATGGAGCGCATTTCGGAAACGGGAACATGGGGGGTTTGAAGCTTCCCCGCAACCTAGATTTATACAAGTGTTATGTGTTCAAATTACAAGTGACAAAACCCCTCTAACTTGCCTAATGTGCTAAGTAAACTACCCATGCTTTTAAGTCAACCATGATAGCTTTTAGAAATAATTTTATCTCTCTCCAAAGCCCACACAAGGCTAACGTCATGCATGCATGGTGACCTAGAGGGGCAGCATTGAGGCCTCGTGTGCTAAAAATGTGGGAGAGGGCCTCATGTGAGAATCTTGTGATGAGCAGAGTAGACATTTGAAACATTCCCTTCTTCATTCTCTTTGTTGCTTACTAATGAGATTCTCATTTCCTCTTGACTACAAGCATTCCATAATTCCTCAAATGAAGGAGTTTCTTTCCAACTGTTGATCCCTAAAGCAAAGGCACTCCAAGAAGGTGGCAATCCCAAAAGTGCGGCAATCACAAGCTCTTTTTCAGGTACCATCTCATCTATGGCTTGGAGATCATCTATAATTCTATCTATCCTTACAAAGAAGGAAGCCACGGTATCATCCTTTACCATTTTCATGGTCCTTGGTTCATTCTTAAGACTTGCAACTTGACCACAATTCTTGATGGTGAATAATTCGGATAAGGCTTCATGCATTTTTTGGGCAGATTCAATGTTGGAAATGTATGGGATAAGATTATCCTTTATACCATCTACCATTAGGCTCATAGCCAATATTTCAAACTCCCTAAACTTAGCTTTATCTGCATCACTTGATCCCTTTGTAGGTTTCTTCACTTTTCCTTTGACTAGATCCAGGACTTTATTCTTTTCAAGGATAAGATCTATCCTCTTCTTCCATTTCCTCTAATTGGATGTTCCTTGTAATTTGTTCTCTCCCTTTACTGTGTTAGACATTGTCCTTGAAGATAGTAAGCTTCTTTCCTTATATCATCCCCCTTGATGACCCCTTATTCAACTTCTTGGGATTTCCTTATTCTCCTTTCAACAGATCTTCAGGGTGTTGTTTTTCCATGTCAGAAAATTAGAAAGGCAAAAAGATTTTCATATGATGATAATTACTTGTGAAGTTCTTCTGGTTCTTATTTACTTATTATCTTTCTTGTGTTCTTCTTTTACTTTAGTTCATCAAGCAATTATTAAAACCATAACATGAAGATCAAGGACACCTAATATAGGCGGACAGCCAGGGCAAAACCCTATCTAGGGGAAAACACAGTCAACAACTCTTCCTTCAATAGTTTCAAAAGATAATCCAAGACTCCTTGACCTAGACACAGACTTCCTCCAATCACCAAGTCAACCCTTCCTTCTATTGCAGATGATAACCTTCGAGTAACAACTTTGATCTAGAGCTTCGATCTTGCAGCAATAACTTCAACCTGGCAGCAACAACTTTGACCTAGAAGCAGCACTTCGATCTTGAAGCAACACTTTGACCTTGAAGCAACACTTCGACCTTGAAGTAGCACTTCCATACAATAGCAACTTCGATGCAACAATAACTTCGTCCTTAATGCAGCAGCTTCGACCTAGCAGCAGAAATTTCAATCTTTCAATCTTCCAGTGATAGCCCAATAAATTCACATGCGTGAGAGAGATGACCCAGAAAACTTTGATCTTGTGATCCTCCTCCTCCTACAGCTTCGTACACTGCATCTACTTGTGCTTATATATCGAACTTGTGAGTGGATGGCTAAATGAATCGAACTTCACTATATATATATATATAGCCTCTTCTAGAGTTCAAATTTCCCTCATGTAGGCCGACTTGAATAGATAAGGGCCGACTTGGTGTGGAGGTGACAAATTACATTTTTTACTCAAAAATAATTCTTTTTACATGATTCAAAAGCCCAAGAACAGTCTTATAAAATAGACGATTACTCTAATGACTCAATATAAATCCTAGAAGTCCTTAATGGGGACTTTGACCTAAAACATGATGACCCAAGCATGAAACCCATGCTTTAATAAGTCATAATAATAATAATAAAATTTTCTTTTTCATTATTTTGATAAGTACATTTCATAATGACTCAAATACAATTATGAAGACCAAACCTAGTTACATTCTTCAACAGAGTCGACCTATGCACTAAGGTCGACTTCTTGTCTTAATATTTGAATATATATGTAGACAGAGCCAACTTTGTTGGAGACACAAATTTGATTTGTTATAAGAACACAGGAGGGCCAATCTGAACTTGTGATTAGGCCAACCCACAGAATCACACATAAAGGGAGACTTGAAAGCCATTCAAAGAGTACACTTGCTGATTTATGGGGGGCTAGAGTGTCCACATAGGAATATTTGACAAGGCATGCGTTTTGTGGATCTTATCCACCTCTGTAGGAGGATTGATGGTTGTGCACCCAGTTTGGAATATTTGTGTGGTAGTTTTCAAGAATATTTGGAGGTTTCTTGCACATTGAAGTGCCTTTGGAGGTTGGACGCTACACCAACACCCTCTTTTTGCCCTTCATTTGTGAAGAAGGGTCATCTTTTGAGGGCTTGAGTTGCTCATTTTTGCGCATGTAACATTAGAAGTCCCATTTTATATTAATTTAGATTAATTAATTTGTACAGAGGACTTTTTTCCCTCCTTGGGCTTATTTAGGATATTTTAGCTTAGAAAATATTATTTTATTGTAATAATGAGTTGAGGTTTTCTCCTAAAAATAGAGGCAACTCTCACCTCATTTTCTCATGGCATTTTGGGGAGAAATCCCATTGCTAGTTTAAAATTTCCGCAATTTTACTCTTGTAAATTGGCTATGGATATTTCAAGTTGAGCAAAGTTATCTTATGGAGGATATTTTGAGCGAAGTTGTCTTAGGGAGTATATTCTGATTGGATGTTTCTCTCTCTTGGACAATAATTGATGATTCTTTGATGATATGTGCTAATTTACTGTGACTCGTGAGTATCTTCCTCCATCTTGTGCTTGTCTAAGAATTGGGGTTTTAATGAAATTTTCACCAAGTGTCATTGAATGTTTTATGGCTCTAACATCTCCTTGAACAAGATTTTCATCAACTTTCTATTTTGAGGTAAGTTGTCTTAGGGAAGATATTTTGAATGGATGGTCCTCTCTCTTGGCTGATAATCGATGATTCTTTGATGATATGTGCTTATTTATTGTGACTCGTGAGTATCTTCCTCCATCTTGTGTTTGTTTAATAATTAGGGTTTTAATGAAATTTTCACGTGTTGTTGAAATTTGTATGGCTCTAACATCTCCTTGAACAAGATTTTCATCAAGTTTCTATTAAGGAACCTAAGCGTAGCTTCCTCCCTTACAATATCCAAAAAAGATAGAAGGGCACCAGGGTTTAAGGAATCTAAGTGTAGATTCCTATCCCTCCTAGAAATCGCTTCCATCAATCCTCTTCCATAGATTTTCTCCTTGTCTAACTCCGTACGCCTAGACAGTCAGACAATTGGAAATTCATTAATAAACGCAGGCATTGATTCTTCATTCTCCATCAATTTAGACCTTCTGTAAATCATAAAAACTATTTTGCTAGGGTTCCACTTCCCCTAAAGAAACCTGGTAATTCTATCTTCCACTCGAACCCTAATTGATCAGATCATTTGATTAGTGAAGTGTAAAGTAGAAGCGTTGAAGAGCTCTTGACTTTCATCGAGCCATTTGATTTCTATGACCTATAAGGAAAATATTATATGAGCCAAAGCAGAGTTGGTCAGATGTGAGAAGAGAGTTGGCGAGGTGACAATGGCCCCCTGAAGCGCAATGGATCTCACACTAGAACTTTTGGACTTTATCTCAGGAAGTGCAAGATTTTACAGTAATAATGAGAATCAGACTCTTTATCATTGAGGTGAACAATCGGTATAATGCTTTAATTTCATGGTCATATTGTGCAATTGGATACATCTTCTTGATAGCATTTCCCAGTATTTTGTAAATTGAGCACTATTTGCCTTTCATTCTCCAAAACATAAATTTTTGAATGAACACATTTGTCTAATTTAAACATATCTAAAGCTTGTTCATAATTGATGATTTGATCTACCTATTCACATACTTGGAATCTTAGACTTGTTTTGTATGCTTGAGTGTGAGTAGTGTCATTTTGCTAAAATGCTTAGTCAAGCAAAGTTAGAGAGCCTCCTTCCCTTGCTACACGACTTATCTTCGCTTGACCTTTAGGGATTTCCCCCTTGACATGGATCCTTGTAGTCGCACAGAATGTCTAGGCACCGCGACAACGGCTCAGATCGGGGGTTGTCACCTTGATCCCCAATCTCTTTATCTAACAAAAATGAAGGAATAGAATTGGTTGCAAGTCAACCAACTCAGGAGACACAGTCAAATAACCAAGTACTTGATAAGATGAACGAGACTTCACAGATCAATTATATTAAAACCAGTGCCTTATGGAGTTAAAAGATCCTGTTATGCAATTAAAGCCAAGTAATTGATGTATAACTTCTGCTATGAAAACACAAATGACCACAATGATATTCAATAGGAAGCACCTCAACCATTCATTAAAATACTCTGAATCCATAGCAATGCTATCATGAGACGATTATCAAAATGAAATGCCAGATCATTGAAATATTTCTGAATTTATAATGTTCTAAATAACCCAATCCAAAAATTAAAATGTTTAGATAGTCAAACTTAGGATAAAAATTTAAAAATTCATTTGACTACGAGGCTTTTTGAGAATTTTTATATTTTTTTTATTTTTTTTATTTTTTTTTTTTAAACAAAATGTAAAAATTAACACTATGAATTAAAATCTAAAAACTAAAAGACAAATTAAAACAAAACTAAACTCTAAAAAAAAAAAAAATTAAAGCCTAAACTAAGACTAACGTTAATCAAAACTAACCATTAAAAAATCAAAAAAAATAAAATCTAAAAGCTAAACATTAAAAAACTAACGCTAAAAACTAAAATTTAACAAAATCGAATTAAACAACAAAAAAAATTAAACCTAGAACTAAACTAATAAAAATCGAACTTAAATAAAAAAAAACTTAACGCCTAAACTAACACTATCGAATCAGACTTACAAATCGAATTAAAACCAATGTTTTAAAAACCGGAACCGGTGACCGGACCGGTGGCCTAATGAACCGGGTTTCTAACCGGAACCGGTCTAACCGGGAGCGGTCAGATGCCAATGAACCGGTTTTAAAAAAATACATTAAATAATTATTTTTTTAATAAAAAAAACTATTTTAAAGATTTGCAACCATGATTCCAAGCCAATAGAGACAAAATATGTAAAGTTTTCTCATTTATATACCATGCAAAGGTGAATATATCAAAATGGCACCGAGTGCAATACATATCATCGAAAAATACATAAGCAATGAGGCTCCAAATGGCCCATAAAGTCCAAAAACAGTGCTACAAGCTATGAGGCCATTGGCATAATACAAGACTACATATTAGTGATCAACAACATGATCACTCCTCATCATGATCAAAATCATCACCACTACTAGACAAGGGATCATCAACATGAGCTACATAAATAATATGGCTCAAAGTTTGAGGACTCCTAAAACTCTACAACTTTAGTAGTAGTAGTAGTAGCAAAAATAGACATCAAAACTACAAATCACTGGGCAACATGGTCTCTCATGAAACTCATCATTGATTCATCGCTACTAGAAATGGGATCATCAACAAGAGATACATAAACATCATCTAGCTCAAAGTCTTCAGACTTGGATTGCTCAACCTTATAACATGATAGAAATTGAAAAAGTTTAACATGCCTAACCAATGATTTTGGTTTGAGTGAAGGGTTCATTTCCTCTACCTTAAAATTGGATAGAAAAAGATTAGCATGTCTAACTAGTTGTTTAAATGTTTTCCTTTGATTGAAGGGTACATCAAGGTTCTTAAAGGACTTCATGCTCTTGATCAAATGCCAATATCATACCCTTACACATGATAGAATCAAATGGGAACATTGCAAATTCCCAAACCATGAAACCCTGAAAACCATTAAGTCTGTTGAATTTTGAGTGAAACCTAAAATTCTAGTTTCTCCATATGAAATCCAATGAGGTCGAAACCACTCTTAAACATCCCGAGTCATTTCATGGTAATGTTAAAAATTTAAGTAAAAGGATGAAAATGAAAAATAAAGGAAATGTCACTTTTACTTTAAGAATTTAACATTACCATGAAATGCCAATGCTTCCCTTACCTCCACATCAGCCCTAAAACTCATTTCTGGCCGTGCGTGGGTCCACATAGGGAAAGAGTAGCTAAATGAACCCTCCCATTAGCTCCACATCAGCCCTAAAACATAACTGTCGCCGAAAATGTGGGTCCACGGATGAGTTAGCACCTAACCGGCCGGTTGAAAGACAAGCAAACTTCGGTTTATGCATAAGCCCAAACCGGTTCGGTCACCCGCCAGTCGATCGGTTTTTCTCAAAAATTGGCGAAGGGTGGTGTTTGGCCGGGTTTTTTGGCCGGTTTCAACCGCCGAGCAGTCTAACCGGCCGGTTTGGCCGGTTTCCGGTTCAAACCGGCCGGTTTTTAAAACACTGATTAAAACTAAAACTAAACCTAACCCAAAAATTTCCAAAAAGAATCCGACTCAAAGTTACATAACGCATATACGTTTTTCATTTGTTATGGTGTGCGTTTTGATTTTTTTTTGTTTGCAGGTCAAGAAGCGAGGAGCTAGGATGGCGACGTGAAGAATGGAGATCGGACGACAGGAATGAGAAGGGCTGACGCGTAGAGGAAATGAGGACGACGCAAGGGAAGAGGAAGGCTACAGATGAAAGCAAGGACGTCGGATGGCAAGAGAAGAAGGGTTGACGCGCAGATGCAACGTATGGATGGCAGAGCAAATGGGAAATGGTCGACGACAGGACATGGAGAGTGATGCGTAGGAGCAGAGGCTCGAATGGAGCTCAAGCAGCTGAGAAAATCGACATCAGAGGGAGTATGATCCAAGCTTGCAACGATTGTTGAAAAGAGATGAAGGCAAATGCTGCAAAGGGGAGTCGACGGCTAAGGAAATCGAGGGAAAACGAAAGGCAGAGGTTGTAAACAGTTTGGAATAAAGGCTGTGTTTAAGAAAAACACAGAGAAAACCTCAACAAACCCAGTACAATAAAAAATCTGTCCAGCAAAATCAAAATCTTTCCGTAAAAATCAGATTTTAGATGCTCCTTAAAATCAAATAATATTCAGATTTGCCCACATAAGCGATTCTGAGGCCAGATCTTGCCCTCGAGGGTTAGATCTGGCTTAGATCTTAAAATAAATTTCTGAAAAAAAAAAACCCTGCAACCTACAAAACCAGACAGATCCAAAAAATATGCACAAAATTTTATAAAACTCTTACAGCCTAGAGCAAATATACAAATTTACAATATTAATCTACAGATCGGAGGCCCTCATAGCCAGATTTAAACCCATTTCAGCACAATTTTTTAGAAATTTGAAATTTTAAAGAGAGGCACAAGCCCTAAAAGACCCTGTAAAAAACACAATTTCGTAAGATAGCTTTGAGAAATTAGAAACAATGGGATTTTTCAGATTTACGAAATCTGAGAGTCGACTGGTCCAACTAAAGACTTCCCCAGACGCTCAAACATTTAAAAAAAAATTCCCTGCACACTTAGATCTGAACTTTAGATTGATAGAGATTTAAGAAAATAACATGAGACCCTTCAGAAAAATAGATAACAAGTCTTTCCATTAAATCAAAAATGTCATTTTATGAACCCAGAAAACTGCACAAGATACCTGTATGCAGATTAATCCATGAAAGTCATCAACCATAAAAATGTCAAACAAAGTAGCAGAGTTTAGAAATGAATCACCACATAGATATGGAAAAGGAACACCAAAGTCTTTATGCTTTATTCATCAAAAGAAATTTCACAAGAGCTTTCAAGACAAGTGCACGATTCTAGGATCGGATCACTGAAAGACTAACAAAGACCTCTAATTTATAAGATAAAATCTCCAACGGCTAATTCGGTTGATCCATGTCAAAATAATCTCGACCGTCAAAAAGATTTGATCATCTTTTAATTTGGACCGTCGAAATTATAAATTTGGGGAAAAACGAATTTATCATTTAAATCCATTTTAATTAACTCAAAAATACTATTTTTGAGTTAATTACCTCAAAATTTTGACTTTGACTTAACCACCTAGGCCCAAAGGTCCAAAATTTCTTAAAATTCTCAATATTCCCTTGGCCTGGGGCCTTTAAAAATTCATTTTTAAGGACCAACGAATTTTGCCTTTGAAGGATTTTATCTCACCTAGGACCTAAAATTAATTAAATTTCTGGCTTAGGATTTTTTAATTAATTTAACCAAAAATTTTAATTAGTTGACTAAGAGAGGATTTTAATTAATTTTTTTCCAACCCTCTTTACATAAGATAAATACATTTAGACACATGAAGGGGGAATACCCATTCGTATAGACCCTCAAATAGATACCCAATTCTGCGACTCAAAACATGATCTAGTAGACCAAGTAGTTTGTAATAAAATAATCTAGCCAAATAGCTAGGATTATTCCCAAACTACTTTTACAAGGACTCGATAGAAAACACTAGGACTCACTTAGCATGTTGATGACAAAATCCACCCTAGCTTTGGGGTGAGGCTGGAGGGAAAAACTCTGCCGATAACTTGTGTCGAAAAACACAAGTAAATCAGTGAGACAAAAAACCTCCTAGGATAGAAATCGTCACCAACACACTAGGCTTACATAGGTTGTTACATACATGACGGTCTTACTTAGATCATTTACATCATAAACATGCAGAATGGGTTTACATCATTTATAAAATTGTCGTCTGATGATGGAATCTGAATGGCGCGACCACGTCGAACATGATGAATCCCATTTGAAAAAATGGGGGTGTACTGCTATGGGGTCGTTGACAAAGTGTGGCCAACAATCCTTTCTTATACTCTAAAGAGCAGGGAAAGGCCAATGTGGGTGGCTTGCTTAATAGTTGCCTCCAAGCTCTCCCATTGGGGTTAGGACTTTTCCCTCTAGAAGAGGGTTTGAGTAGTAACAAGCCTTCCTATTTCTGTGAAGGCTGTTGAAAATGCAGCAAGATGATGGAGCTTAGTGAAATGAAGTCGTCTTCACTAAGTGGGCCCGCAGGCAAATTCTGGCGCAAAATCTATTTTTAGACTATGTCTATTTTTAGACATATGGAGCATGGTTCGGGGATTCCAGTTTGAGATTCTTGAAGTATGTGTCATGTTGGTAAAAATAGATGAGACTCTATTTTTGAGGTCAAAGAGGTCGAAGTCTATTTTTAGACTACCTCTCCTTAAAACAGGGAAGTCAAATATTATTTACCCTTAATAATATTTAGACTATAAGCAGCAGTTTACTTTCTTGGAGCACTTCAGTTCGAGCTACAGAAGTTGCTCATGCATCTGACAGAGGAATCATGTGGTTCCCAAGGGTTTGATGGCATCATGCATGGTTGACTTCAGTTGGACTTCAGTGGCAGAAGTTTGGAGGAGTTAATGAGACAGCTAGTGGAGTTGTGTTCTGTTTATTTTAGTTGAACTGGTTGAGATTAGTTTAACTAGCTAATCAATTCGTTATGAGTGGAGTGAATTAAATATTATTTAATTCATTAATTAGTAACTCATTATTCAACTCAAGAACACATCAGTTCACTACAGTGCATGGACAGTTCAGTGGAGACCAGTGAAAGAGGTAGATGAAAGGGTGGAGTTAGCTATCGGTTGTGACTATACTGTTGCTATTTGCAACACACAGATAGGTGGAGTAAGCCCATGAGGATTGCGCAGTTCAGGCTGGTGGTTTATCTATATAAAGAGGCCATCCCATAGCATTGAAACACGCAATAGAGGCAAGGCAATTAGCGGTGAGTTTTGAACCAGTAACCTGTTCAAAACTGAGCTAGATTGTGAGTAACTTCATGAGAAAGTACTGAGTACTTGTGAGGAGTATTGTACTGAGTTTGTTACTTGATTTCTCCATTATAATATACACAATAGCTGCGGAGTTTTCAGCTATAAGCTTTCCCCATACATACTGTGTTAATGTGTATGATGATTTGATGTGTTATCGCTTGATTTTATTTCCGCATGTTTGATGATCTGAGTGGAAGAGATTATGTGTTGCATATAAATTCGAATTGTATGTGATCAGGATAGTCTCGGTGGATAATTAATCATTATTCAGCAAATTTCTACATGGTATCGGAGCTATTGAAGTTCAAATTGATCATCACAGTGATTACAAACTTATTTCGGTAGACAGAGTCTGCATGCGGGCCAGGTAGCCTCCGGATTCATCTTTCTTCGGAAAGTGAAAGGTCTGGTAAACGCCCCTTGCAGTCGATCTCTGTGCTAGAAATAATTTGTTCTCACGATCTAGAGCGGCTGAGCTTTGAGGTGGAATTCGAAGTTTTGCAGCGGTTTTGTTTTCTTGGTGCCAGTGTTGAAAATGTCTTTCAACGGTTTGCGACTCGAATATGCTCTTGAAGGCAGTTCGAATTATGTTGCATGGAAGGATCGCATGGAGGCAGTATTAGAAGATAATGGTCTGAAGGAGTTCGTAGATACGGATGTCCAAAAGCCCACTGATGCAGCTGAAGTTGATGCATGGCAAAAGAAGATGGCGAAGTGTCGAAGGATCCTGTTGGAGGGCGTCAAGGATCATATTGTATCCAGCTTGCATGGAAAGGCTACTCCATATTTAATGTGGAAAGCTTTGACGGATCTATTCTAGAGTAAGAGTGACCAAAGGAAGCTGGCGCTCAAAGATAAGCTCAGGAACATCAAGATGGAGAAGGGCGACAGTATCGCCAAATACCTCACGAAGTTCACTCAGTGCAGAGATGAGCTGGGAAGTGTGGGGGTGACTGTCGATGAAGAGGACATGGTCGACCTGGCTCTCCTTGGTCTTCCGAAGGCTTGGTACTCATATCAAGATAGTGTCAATGGTCGGGAGAAGCTGCCGGGATGGGAGCACCTTTGGGCGGATCTCATGCAGGAGGAGATAAGGAGGACTACTCGAGATGGATCATCATCAAAGGGAGCTGATGAAGAAAATTGCACTTTGGTGACCAAAGCAAAGAAGGGGAGGGGTAAGAAAACCTCTCATTCTGGTGCAAAGGGCAAGAAGCAGGATATGGCGAAAGTGAAGTGTTTTCACTGCCATGATCACGGACATTATGCTACCAATTGTCCAAAGAAGAAGAAGAACAAGCAAGCGAGAAGATCTGCAGATGGAGAAGCTTTGGCTTCACAGTTCGAGCTTGACTTTTCACTAATCGCATGCTTGGTTTCAAGTGTGCTGGGATCGGTGTGGTTCTTGGACAGCGGTGCGTCATTTCATATGACGGGAGATCGGGAGTTGTTCTCAGATCTGGAGGACAAATATTTGGGTGTGCACATCGAGATGGGCGATGATGGTAGATACAGTGCGACTGGTATCGGTACCGTATCCTTTCAGAGGGAGTCTAGTAAACCCTTTGTCTTAAAGGATGTCATGCATGTACCTGGATTGAAGAAGAACCTGATTTCAGTAGCGATGTTGGAGGATAAAGGGTATGATGTGGTCTTCAGCGAAGGAAAAGCCTTCCTGCGCAGTAAGACTACTGGAGAGACTCGGAAGATAGGGGTTCGAACTCAGAACCTTTATCAGTTGCAGGTAGCTATGGCATGCAAGGCGGGAGATGTGGTGAGCCGGG
>JAXQQM020070097.1:0-112163 GCA_034641835.2 Pinus albicaulis
AATGAAAAGTTTTCAATTTCATTAGTTTCATTAGAGATCTTATTGTTTGTCTTCCGTTCATTTCGTTTGTATAAAAGCTCTCAACTCTTCTGTAACTAGTTTTCATCGAACGAAATGTTGGACTGTGGCATGTAGCTTTGCATTTAGGAGTCTTTTCAGACATTAAATACGATAGGGCCTGAAAATTGAAACTTAATTGAAGATCAACTGTAAAATTTATTCAATTAACCTAAGGCAGCATTGGAACTTAACAAAACATATTTAGAAGGTCTAGGCTAGAGACGTGTTCCGGCGTCGTTAAACCTAGCAGTTGTCGCTCGCCTTTTGGCTTTAGACAGCGCTAGTACGGACTTGTGCTCCCCGTACCGTCGCGTATATAAAGGGAGACCCCTCTAGGTTTTCAATCCTTTATCCACAAGAAGCCGAGTCTGCCGCCCTATACCCGTGATACACCGAACACAGCATTCGGGGAGACTACCTGCACGTACGGAAAGTCCTTGGTCGATTTCTATTTCATTATTGAAACCAAGGTGTATATTGCAGTTCACAGATATTTGGTACACCCTTTGTGCCTAGTATTTCCTGAGGAGTCATTTGGTCTTTTCTGACTCCCTAAACTTGAAAAGACCGTCAAGCGCTTGTCCTTTCACGCTTGTGTCAACTCTGAAAGAGATAGAGTCATCTTTTTATCGTTTCTCGACTCTTAAAATATGAAACGATAGAGTTTCTCACTTTCCAATGTGGTAAAATTAATCTCCCACGATTACACACCCGTTTAGACATTGCTGGTTGACCGTTTGATCATGTGTCTTAACTCGTTTTCAGCCCGTGTGTGGTTTTGAGTTTGATGGCAACTTTTTCAGAGTTCACCAACCAAGGAATCCCCTCAGAAGGGAATCCTGGTCATTTTCCTCCGTTTGGAAATGTTGGTGCTCCTTACATGGCGATGTTGTCCCTTCCTGGGTTAACTGTTGGGTTGCCTGTTTGGTTGTTCTCAACCTCTGTAGTCCCGAATAACTTCGCTACTGTTCAGTCAGTTCCTCCACCAGAACAACATCATGTTGATTCCAAGGTGGACCTCTCCCCTTCTTCGCCTGTTTCTGCGTCCTCATCTTCTACTTCGCCTGGTGAAAGTCTGGATTCAAGTAACCAGGTGGCTAAGAAGAAGAAGAAGAAGACAAAGAAGAAGAAGTCTCATAAGAGAGAGGCTAAATGTACGGCTACTGTCCATGAGGAATCTCCTCTTGATAAACCTTCCAACCCTCCACGGAAAGTCAAGTTCCCTTGCCTGTTGTGCACGGGAGACCATCTTCTTCGAGACTGCCCTGGCATTCCCAAGGTGCTCGAAGTATGGTCCAACGGCCACCCACCGTTGCCTTTGGCTTCCGGGAGTCAGGTTGGGGGCACGTCTTCAGCTGCTGTTGATAAGAACTCTAAGAAGCAGGGTAAGATCACCAATCCCTGTAAGTTGTGTGAAGGACACCATGCCATTCACCTTTGTCCTTATATGGATGAAGCCAAGAAAGTCTTAGACAACCCAGCCAGTTCTACACCACGCCTTCCACCTGGTTATAATCGACTTTCTTTAAGTTCTCCGCCAGCTGATCCTACGATTGGTCAAGAGTCATCCTTGGTCGATCCCACTCCCCCAGAAATTCAAATTCATGAATCCGTCCCTGATCGACCATTGGTCGTCGGATCGGTTGAGCTGGTCCCTTCTACGTTGCACCAGGTATTTTCCATGGAGAGTGGACCTCACATCCCTCATGTTCTTCTTGTTTCTTCAGATTCCTCGGATTTGTAGAAAGATTCTCCTGTCCCTATACCTCAATAAGTTGCTCCTCCACCTCCCGTGATGGAGATCTTGGAGGATACCCCTCCCACCTTCGAGATGGAGGTTATGGAGGATGCTTCTTCTACCGTAACATCAGGGGAAGACCTTCGCTTGTCGATGGTAGCCCCTCCGAGTAGTTTGGTCGCTTCCTTTGACTGGAATCGATTTGCAGGATTTCGCCTTCCGTCTTATGTGCCTTTCGAGATCACAGTACATGCTCTTGGTCTGGTTGTACCCAGCACCATTATAGACGAAGGTGCCTCTGTTAGTATTCTGTCATCAACTACCTGGCAAGCTTTCGGTTCGCCGCCGCTTGCGCTCGTTACGCAGAATCTGTTGACATTCAATAGAAGAACGAGTCAACCGTTGGGGATCCTTCCAAGGTTACCTGTTACTTTTGGAGGTAAAACCGTCCATATGGACGTGATGGTCGTTCCAGGCCCTTTGGATTTCAATCTGCTCCTGGGGCGCGATTACACCTATGCCATGGGATCACTTGTCTCCTCCCTCTTTCACGTGATGTGCTTTCCACATGAAGGACGGATCGTGACCATTGATCAGCTTTCATTCTTTGGTCCTAATATGGCATCTGGTCTGCCATCACCCCCTCCTGGTTTCTATCCACCCGTTGTATCTGCTCCACCGCAGGTCAACTATGTGGCTACTTACCCCGTGCCTAAGGGCGGACTTATATTGCAAGCATATGCTATCCCCTTCAAGCTTGTTACTAAAAATAATTGGGGTACTCGCCAGAAATGGTGGGGGAAAAATGGAACCATCGTCGTTGTCGTCGGCAGTATGTCGCTCTTGAATATGGCACTTGTCTGCATTCGTGTCAGGTTGGGGACATCTCATCTCGTTGCTTCACTTTGCCTCAGTGGGTTTGGATAATCCTTTTTGACCTCTCATCTACTCATTGCCTCGTCACCATGACCCCTGATCTGTTTGATGTCAAATACTGCCAAGTCCACTGTCGTGCCGTTAATATGTTCAAGAGAAGTTGGCCTCTGCAAATATCAACCTTCCTCTGTTTCTCGTACGATCCTGATTCACAACAAAAACATCATGTTCCTCTGTCTCGTGTCAATGATGTGGGAATCATTATGGCCCACCTTTGGTCAAGGTCACTTCGTGTCGACATCGACTCATTATCCAGGAAGTTGGTCTAGAGACTCCTTATGGTACCTTGGAGCCTGCATGCCTCAATGGCAGGTTCGTCGCATTCGACGTGAGGTTTACATCATTGGCCTCCGATCGAGTGATTCTGCGGGTGTTCGACGTCAACTCATTTCTTCGCACGCCGTAGATTGTACCTTAGTACCTTGAGGACCATTGTCATTATTGGTTGTTTCTCTCGCGTCTGTTAACAGTTTTCATCATTGGCTGGTAATCAGACGATGTTCTTGCATGTTCGACTTCAGCTCACATATTCACATGCCTGAACTTGTACTTTGTTTGGGTCGAGATGGAGCGCAAGACCCTGGATTGTGTCTGTTGTAATCCAGGCTGCGATTGTGGATTATTATCATTATGCACATGACTCACTGATTGGATGGCTGCGACCATACCTGAGTCTATTTGTTTGATCTTAGTTGGATGGCTGCGCCCATACCCTAGATCCGGATTATAGCATACTCTGTTCGGATGGCTGCGTCCATACCACATATACCGCGGTACCCTGAGACACGCCTGTATCTTTTCTCGTTGTGCCTTCGACGGCGGCCTTCGCCTGAACACTCGTAAAGCATTTCACCCCTCTCTCTCTCGGGCCTCATACTTTAGGGGGCATCTTTTACACAGTAATTTGTCACCGTCCCTACCATTCCCCGTCCCGCACAATGGAGGACCCATTTTGTGACCTGTGAACATTTTCATGCCTTGAAAACGTCATCAATGCATTCCTCTAAGCATGAGCTTCATTTTCCCTTGAGACATCTCCTTGCAAAAATCATGAAAAACATCCCTTTTGGCATTGGCGCGGGCAGGCAGTTCAGTACTCGCGCCAATGGGGAAAATCCTGCAAAGAGGTCACGCCAACTGGCGCTCTGTCATAGAGCAGCAGTCGCGCCACCCAATTTAGGGACTGTTTTTTAAATAAAGATGGCGGAAGTTGAGTTCCAACAAACTCACAAACCATTGCCTATCTTGAGTTGGGAGATTTGGCTGCGGGAGTTCTATGGAAGGGAAGTGGTTTTGCCACCTCCCATGGAACCTTCCTTGTTGATAGGGCCAATCCCATAATAATAGGGATCCCAACTCCCTCCCCATCTATAAAAGCCTGCTCAAATCCATGGCAAGCTAGTCTTGAAGTGCCTAAGCTTTGTATCTCCATATTCCCAAGAGCCTTTGTGCTGTAAAGAATCCTCCCTTTCCCTTAAGGCCGACTCAAGTAAGGAGACCATTGTCGAGAGACTCCGGAGAGGTTTTCCCTTTCCTTGGCGAGCTTTGCGAGACGTGGACGACCGGAGACCCGTCCGAAGGAGGCTGCGACGTCAGAACTTGGTTGTAATCTCTCTTCGTTTCTTATTTAATAGATGATTATGATTATGGTTCCACTCCGTTTTCCATCATGTTAATGCGAGTAACATCCTTTCTGACTGATGTTTAGTTACGTATGCTGGTTTCTATGCTTGTATCTGTTCGTTTCTTCCATGTGCAGGTGTTCATCCGCAGAGATAGTGGAGGGATTGTGATCTGCCGGGGCTGAGGAACGGGGACGTTTCTTCTTCAGATCATAGCGTTGGAATCCAGGTAGGCTTCTATTCCTAGTCTTTTCATTCGTAACTAGGAGCTTGCGTCATAACGTTGTTTGATTGTTGCTAGACCCCTGCTGGGCTAGTAGGGATCGCCTCTATCCGCAGAGGGGATTTACCTCCTCAACAGTTTTTAAGAAAATCTACAAGGAAATAATACCAAACACCATGCAAATTCCCAAATTCCATTGTATAAGGTAATAAATTTACCCAAGATTCATATAACAGACTTCTAATTCATGTAACTAAATTTCCATTTAAATATTCGAGAGGCAACTTGGTTGTTCATGCATGAATTTAGGTTAAAGGTAGAAATTACATGATTCCTATCCATATTCATATGGGAAAATGATGGTATCTCCCATCCCTCCAATCTATATTTTAGTTTCTCTTAAGTGTGTTCTAATTATATATTTTAGTTTCCCTTAAGTGTGGTCTAATTAAAGGAAACATGTAATTTTGTTCACATTATTTATGGTTATAATTATACACATATTTGACTTATAACATGAATTTTTTTTCTTATAAGGTGGGGAGAATAAAATCCTCTAAATTCCTATGTTTAAGGTTTCCTAATTGTACATGTTAAATCAACCACTACATCAAGTTTGAGAGAATATGAGCTTTGACATGTACCAAAATGTGTACCATAAAGTTGTATATGTTAGAAAATACACGAAAATAACAAAAAGTTTAAAGTTATTTTTACCAAATATTTTTCAATTGAAAAATAAAATGCGGTATATGAAAATTGAAAAAAAAAACACATCATACTAAACTCATTCACGTAACTATCATAAATAGGTTTTATTTTCATGCCATGAAAGTATACCCACAATGAGAGCATTAATGTACAATAAATATTTGGAACTAGAATGGAAAACCTAGCTAGATCTCATGCATAGTCTATAATCAGTGTGGCAAAAGGCCCTACACGTAGTGATTTAAAATCTTCAAATGATGGATTTCAATTGCAAGATTACATAAACAAGTTATGTTGAAGTAGATTTTGTTTCAAGAATAATATAATTGTACTAGTGGCTTGAATATTATCACATTAAAGTAGTATATTTGGGAATGGGGTGGGATGGAGTGTGAAGGGGGATTGTGCTCGAGTTAAGAATATGCCTAAGGGAAATTAACCCTCCCAATGGGTTACACATAGTAGTTGTTTGATCATGAGCTAAGCCAATACCAATGCTTAGAATTCACCATCTATCTAATGAACATGGCAACCCACTATAAACTAGATCCATGATTTATAAAGATAATAAACTGAAAGATACTTGTTTTGTAAGAATATTTATAAGTTCCATAAACCACCTATCCATCACATGGTATTCCATGAATTTCTTAGATCAAGCTATTGGTCGATCTAAGTTAAATAAATAATTGATAAGAATTTATTTGATTGTATGTAAAATTTCCAATTTCCTTATTAGTGTTGTTTGGGTGGCACTCTATTATCAAAGTGGTAGATTATATGTATCTAATAATTAACCAGGTAGCCACAGCCAATCGAAGAAACAATGCTATCAAGTAAAGTGGACAATGAAATGCAATATGGCTTTCTAGTGTTCATGAGCTCACTAATTAGGTTTATAAGTTCATATAACATTTATTAATTTTTCTATATGGGTATCAAAGAGAGTTAGGGTTTTAATTAGTAAAGGTGGAATAAATGCTTCAATTAAATAACATAAAAATATTTTTAAAAATTATATAAATTTCTATAATTTAACCAATATAAAATGAGATTTCAAATAAAATATATGTAGAAATGGGAGCTTACCTCGAACTGCAACTAGTCCTTATTGCTTGTCCTCGACCACATTGGACCAAATTACTCAAGCATGCTCATGGTGGAGGAGATGAAATAAGGAAAAACATTATGGATTAGTAGGAAATAAATAATTTGAATTTCTTTTTCTTTAAAAAAAATTATGCAAAGCAATACGCATGTACTATAACACACACATGTTTTAAGACATGCATATGACACACATATTTTTCAAATGTGTGTTCATTATTTTTACTAAATCTAATACATTAAAGTTTTTGTTCTACGTGGCAATGACCTTCCTCCTTAGAGCTTCAACAAAGACCAAACTTATTAGTCCCTACCACCCGCGGCATGGGACTATAGTAATCCTTTTTGAAGAGATAACATTAATCCATGTGACTAATCAACTAAGTTAAAAATTAAGCTAAATTTTGGTCTATCCATTCAACCTATCAAATAGAAACATTGTTTTGTCTACTAATAAGATTTTTTATCATCTTATTGGCCTCTTCCCAAGGAAAATAGACTAAACTATGAAGAAAAAAGGTTATAATATCATGGTTAATGCAATTTTTTTTATTCGTATTTCCAAAACTAAAACTAATGTCACCATTAGTTCACTAACATTAAATGTTGTTGTTTTGGTTGCTAATATATGTAAGTATCTGTTGGTCTGATCTCCTGGTCCTGTAATATGTTAGGCTTGTCTCTGGGCCAGACCACATGGCGAGTTGCCTGACTACATGCTACATGGCTATTTTCATGTCCATGTGAACCAACGATGCTTTAGGAAGTGCGTCTATGAGATCACTTAACAACAATTACTGTATTTCTTCTGATGCTAGAAAACAAGATCCAGTTCCAAAGCAAGATCGATTTCATGAGCAAGATCCTGAGAGCCAGATGAAGAGTTTGATGTTCAAGCCGAAGATCTAGACCCAACAACAATAGTTTGAGCATTCATTTAAGCAGCAAAAAGTTCAGTTGATTTAGCAATTGATGAAGTAGACTCTTTTGATTATGTTGTTGGTTAAGCAGTTATTTTTCTGGTTAGTGTGATTCAGTTACTAGTGATGGTTATCCAGTTATAGAAGCATTTAGCTGTCGAGCCGAGCCAACTTAGGAGAACTAGCTACGAGAAGATCCACCCCTATCAAGGGTAACTCACTACATTCGTTTTTCCCTTCCTCATCAACATCAACAAAGCCTAAACTATAAGAGTCAGGCCGACAACAATCCTTCAATGAGATGACATCGGACAAGAAAGAAGCAGAGGAACCTCATTCGAACCTACCAGGCATATGGCGTCATAAAATTCATTTATATGTTTTATTTTTTTAGGTGTTAGTTTTCTTTTCTTCTTTCTCAAATACCAATAGGGGTTACTAATCTTCAGGGTCAATAATTTGACTGGAAGCAGATATATATCTAAAAATCTTGATCTCCTATTTACCTTTAATGTTTGTAGACTTGAAAATCCAACATTCCCACTTCACTTAACAGGTGTTGCAGCCGTTCTACCGGTATGACACTGCCTTCATTCAACTTTCATGTATTATTATTATTTAGTTTTTTGTGAAGTATCTCTATCTATGTATCCCTTTTCTGGCTCAGCTACAGATTATGGCTCCCTTGTACTGTTAATTTTTGTTGGATATAAACTTCTTATTGCTCCTTTAAGCAGTTTTCTTGAATGTATGTTTTTTTACCTATGTTTAATAATATTCCATAAAACCAAATCTAATAAACTATCATTTTCTTGAATTCCTATTTTTTTTACGTGTGCTTCATAATCTTCCATAAAACCAAAGCTAATAAACTCTCTAAATGACAATTTTCATGAATATATTTTTTTTAAACTGTGTTTAATAATCTTCCATAAAACCAAAGCTAGAAAACTCGCTAAATGAACAAAGATACCCACATGAATTAATTGAAATTTTAGCTTCACATGAATTAGCTTCCGTAAGGCATTCTATATGTGGCGGTCTATATGTGACAAGCTTGTCCTCTTAAACTCGTGACAACATTAATGTATTTTTAACATAATTAATATATGTTAAACCTATTACCACAATAAAATTTTAACGTTTTAACAAGATTATAGTGTTAAAGAGAACAAAAAACAACATATTTTAACAAAATTACAGTCTTAAAGAGAACAAATAGATTTAAACATTAAAAAAAAAAAATTTAAAACACTGGTTCATCTGTGTGATCATCAACTTACTTTTCAACCCTGGCTTTAAGTCGATCTTGGTTGCTCCTCTGGGTGAGCTCCATAATCTTTACTATATATTGTAAAATACCATATTGAGCTCAATTTGTGGGTGATTCATCGAAGAGTAGGACTTTCTCTAGAGAGTAGTTGTAGAGTGCGGATCCAAACAGAGTTGGAAGTGCATTTATTGGGGAACAAGATGGCCCTTACAAGTTCATTACCAATGCATCCAACACTGGCATGCCTCTTATTGGTCGTTGGAAAAATAAGGGAGCCCTCTCTGACCACAATCTGCTTACTGCATTCCATCCATATTGTTCATTGTTTTTCCATGTCAACCTTTTACAATTAAGTGTTTGTAGAAATTCAATAGAATTTTGAACAAAGTAAATAATTTGAGAAATTAATAATTAATGAATTTCTCAACAACTGTAATGATGGATATAGTCATAGAGATAGCTCAAGGATGCAATAATAATTTATTTAGACTGTGTAAGTCGCCAAACCTTTGGTTTCATGAGCAAATCCTCACTTTCATCAGCAAGCCACACCATGAGTCTTTGTAAGGCCATTTCCCTATATATTGTGAACCTCTAGATTCTGCTCCAATCCATTTAGCCAACAATATTTTTGAAAACTTTCGTTAGATTAGAGAGATGGTGAGGGAAAAAAACCATGAGCATAATATAGGAAAAAACAAGGATATTACATGTAACAAAGCTTGATTTCCACTGCTGACTACACTCTGCTCCAATATAGATTTACTTGTCCTTGTTCGTTCAGGATAGTTTTCTACGGTAACTCCAGGGACTACATTAAGACGTGAAACACCCGATATTAGAATCACCAATATTGTCATTCATATTGCGTCATGCATCATATTGGGAGACATGGTCAAAGTTTGTTATTCCTTTTGCCTTGACCATTTTCACTGTACTATGTCTAAATCTGCTAATTGTCCGAAGCTTGGTTTTGAACTAATTCTTACAACTATGCAAGGAAGCACATCAGTACTCTACAACAGGTTGTTCTGTAATATACTTTCCATTCCCAAACACTGTAAATAAATCTCCTAATAAAATAAATCAATGAATCATGTGATATCGTTATCTAGTATCCAAAAGTCTTACGACCACTCCTAATCGAGCCATACTTCAGATGCTGTGAATCTTGATCAAGAAATTTTCTCAAAGGATAGGGTAATGCATAGACTAGACCAGTGAGAAACTGATTGTATTTTTTCTCAAGAAAAAATGAAAGAAGGGGGGTTGACAGGGTAGAAAAATATGCTTTGAGCTCATGAACACATATCCTATAGGTGTCCATAGTACAAGTTGAGAAAAAGGCATGTAAGGCATGAGAACGAGAACATGGAGAAAATGGGACTGACGCGAATTGATTAGGGTACTTCAGAATTAAATAATAATCATCATATCCTCATGGCATAATTTCATTAGGTCATATTTTGGACCTGTCGCCTTGTTACGACATGTCCTCACATTTCATTGTATCAAACTGCAAAAAAAACAATGTATCATTGCGTTGGCCACAAAGAATGGATCTGGTTCCTTAGATGGGTAGTCCATACAGATTTGGTATTTCTGGGATAACACTAAACATACCTAACTTGATAAGTAAGTAACTAAATAAATCCCTTCCAAGTCATAGTAGTCACTTACTGGTCTACTAGTTCAATTGTTCCATTCATATCAGATTGAACTAGTGGACCTAGGACTATAGTAATTGTTTTTGAAGAGATAGCATTAATCCATGTGACTAATCGACTAAGTTAAAGTTTAAGATAAAGTTTGGTCTAGCCATCCAACCTATCAAATAGCCATGCAACCTATCAAATAGAGACATTGTTTCATCCAATAATGAGATTTTTTCTCATCTTATTGGCCTCTTCCCAAGGAAAATAGACTAAACTATGAAGCAAAAAGGCTATAATATCATGTTTAGTGCAATTCTTTTTATTCTTATTTCCAAAACGAAAACTAATGTCAACATTAGTTTGCTAATATTAAATGTTGTTGTTTTGGTTGCTAATATATGTAAGTATCCGTTTGTCTAATCTCTTGGTCCTGTAATATGTGTAGGCTTGTCTCTGGGCTAGACCACATGGCGAGCTGCCCGACTGCATGCTACATGGCTATTTGCGTGTGTATGTGAACCATCAATGATTTAGGCAGTGCGTCATCGAGATCACTTAATGATGATTATTGCATTGCTTCTGATGCTAGAAAACGAGATCCAGTTCCAAAGCGAGATCGATTTTGTGAGTGACATCCTAAGAGCCAGATGAAGAGTCTGATGTTCGAGCCAAAGATCTATACCCAACAATAGCAGTTTGAGAAGTCATTTAAGCAGCAGAAAGTTTGGTTGATTTAGCAGTTGATGAAGTAGACTCTGTTGATTATGTTGTTGGTTAAGAAGATTATTTTTTGGTTAGTGTGATTTAGTTACTGGTGATTGTTATCTAGTTAAAGAAGTGTTTAGTTGTCGAGCCCAGCCATCTTAGGAGACCTAGCTACAAGGCAACTCACCCCTATCACACGTAACTCACTACGTTAATTTGTCCCTTCGTCGTCAACATCCATGAAGTCCAAACTTTAGGAGGTAGGCTGGCAGCAATCCTTCGATGAGATGATGTCAAACAAGTAAGAAGGATGGGAACGTCATTTGAACCTACCAGGCATATGGCGTCATAATTTTTTTTTTTATGTATTCTTCTTTTTACGAATTAGTTTTCTTTTCTTTTTTCTCAAATACCAATAGGGGTTACTAATCTTCAGGGTCTATACTTTGACTGGTAGCGAATATATATCTAAAAATCTTAATCTACTATTTACCTTTAATGTCGTTAGACCTAAACCTCGAGCGTTCGCACTTCGATCAATAGGTGTTGCAACCATTCTACCGGTATGACACTGCCTTCATTCAAGTTTCATGTGTTATTATTATTATTATTATTTTTGAATTATCCCTCTCTATGTATCCCTTTTCTGGTTCAACTATAGTTTATGGCTCCCTTGTACTATTAATTTTTGTTGGATATAAATTTCTTATCGCTCCTTTGAGTTGTTTTCTTGAATGTATGCTTTTTTACCTATGTTTAATAATCTTCCATAAAACAAAATCTAATAGACTATCATTTTATTGAATGTCTACGTTTTTTACACATGTTTAATAATATTCCATAAAACCAAAGCTAATAAACTCTCTAAATGACAATTTTCTTGAATGTCTATTTTTGAAAGTATGTTTAATAATCTTCCATAAAACCAAAGCTAACAAACTCAATAAATGAACAGAGATACTCATATGAATTAATTAAAATTATAGCTTCACGTGAATTAGCTTCCATAAGGCGTTCTGTATGTGGAAGTCTGTATGTGCCAAGCTTTTCCTATTAAACTTGTGACCACAATAATTTTTTTTTAACAAAATTACTGTATGTTAAACTTATTACGACAATAATTTTTTAACGTTTTAAAAAAATTACAGTCTTAAAGAGCACAAAAAATAACATATTTTAACAAAATTATAGTGTTAAAGAGAACAAAGAGATTTAAACATTCGAAAAAAAAAAATTAAAAACATTGGTTCATCTATGTGATCATCAACTTACTTTTAAGCCCTAGCTTTAAGTCGATCCTGGCTGCTCCTCTCAGTGCACTCGATAATATTTACCATATATTGTAAAATACCATCTTGATCTCATTTTGTGTATGATTAATCGAAGTGGAGGAATTTATCTAGAGAGTAGTTGGAGAGTGCGAATCCAAACAGAGTTGGAAGTTCATTTATTAGGGAACAAGATGGCCCTTACAAGTTCATTACCAATGCATACAACATTGGCATGCTTCTTATCGGTTGTTGGAAAAACAAGGGATCCAACTCTGACCACAATCTGCTTATTGCATTCCATCCATACTGTTCATTATTTTGTCGTGTCAACCTTTTACAACTAAGTGTTTGTAGAAATTCAATATCATTTTGTACAAAGAAAATAATTTGAGAAATTAATAATTAATGAATTTATCAACAACTGTAATGATGGATATAGTCATAGAGATAACTCAAGGATGCAATGCAAATTTATTTAGACTGTGGAAGTCACCAAACCTTTGGTTTCATGAGCAAGCCCTCACTTTCATCAGCAAGCCAAACCATGAGTCTTTGTAAGGCCATTTCCCTCTCTATTGTGAAACCTCTAGATTCTTCTCCAATCCTTTTAGCTAGAGATATTTTTGAAAAATTTCGATGGATCAGAGAGATAGTGAGGGAAAAAAACCATGAGAATAATATAGAAAAAATTAAGAAGATCATCTGTAACAAAGCTTGATTTCCATTGTTGACTATGTTCTGATCCGATCTAGATCTACTTGTCCTTGTTCATTCAGGATAGTTTTCTACGGTAACTCTGGGCACTATGGTAAGACATGAAACATCCGATCTTAGAGTTGCCAGTATGTTCAATCATATTATGTCATGAATTATACTGGGAGACATGGTCAAAGTTTTTTATTCCTTCTGCCTTGACCATTTTCACTGCAGTATGTCTAAATCTACTAATTTTATGGAGCTTGGTTTTGAACTAATTCTTACAAATATGTCAGGAAGCACATAGGCACTCTACAACAAGTTGTTCTGTAACATATTTTCCATTTCCAAACCCTGGAAATAAATCTCCTGATAAAATAAATCACAGAATCATGAGATCTCGTTATCTAGTATCCGAAAGTCTTACAACCACTCCTAGTCGAGCCATAGTTCAGATGTTGTGAATATTGATCAAGAAATTTGCTCAAAGGATCAGGTAATGCATAGACTGGGCTGGTAAAAAAATGATTGTGTTTTTTCTCAACAAAAAATGAAAGCAGGGGGTTTGATAGGGTAGAAAAATATGCTTCAATCTCATGTACACATATCCTACAGGTGTCCACAAGACAAGTTGAGAGAAAGGCATGCAAGCCATGAGAACGAGAACATGGAGAAAATGGGATCGACGCGGATTGATTAGGGTACTTCAGAATTAAATAATAATCATCATGTCCTCATGGAATTATTTCATTGGATCATATTTTAGACCTGTTGCCTTGTTACAATGTGTCCTCACATTTCGTTGTATCAAACTACAAAACAACCAATGTATCATTACGTCGGCCACAAAGAATGGATCTGGTTCCTTAGATGGGTAGTCCATACAGATTTGGTATTTTCGGGATAACACTAAACATACCTAACTTGATAAGGAAGTAACTAAAGAAATCCCTTCCAAGTCATAGTTGTCACTTACTGGTCTACTAATTCAATTGTTCCATTCATATCGGATTGAACTAGTGGACCTAAAACTGGTTAGTATGATGCTATCCCACTAGAATTGTTTTATGGATAACCGCCATTTGATTTATTGAAGGTTGGCATTTCTATTACTTAATAATATCCAAATTACTAATGTGCCTGATCAATGATCAGGCTACTTGAGTTCATGTCTTTGAAAAATTATCAAACAATTGCATCAATTCTACTAGTTGGAATAACAGAACAAAGACTAGCTACAATGTAGCCTCCCTTGTTTAAATAAAAGCTAGATTGCAATTCTTAATATATATATATATATATATATATATATATATATATATATATATATATATATATATATATATATACCCCACTTATAGAAACTTAATAATATTTGTGCAATCCCCGCTCATATCACTTATCACTTACGAGATACCCATCTCCTACTATCTCTTACCATAATAGAATATCTTGGAATAAAAACAACACTTCAACCTCATTCTTAATACAAACATATGCAAACACAATCACCCTTGTTTTCCTTTAGACTTAGAGATGAACCCCACTTAAAAACCTACCACACTTAACATAGAACCATTATCAATTCATGTATGATAAAATATCACATAATCGCTAGTTTAAATAATTTAGTGACAAACAATTACAAAATTTATAAGATTTTAAATTTATATTAATATTAAATCTACAAAACTTTAATAAAATTCTTAAAACATGTGAAAAATGAACAGTTTGATATCTTTATATATTTAATAAATGTTAGATATAATTTATACATGATAAAGTTATGTTATCATTCAAAAACTAAAACTAAATATCATATATTAATGTAATATATTGCAATAACTAAAGCTATAGAAAAGACTCGACTTTGATGCAGGTAAATGCAATCATGAAACTAAAATCATATGATATTTATGTATTATTTTGTTATTAAAAATAGTTAATAATTTGTTTTATTATATTAATATTGCAATTAATTTATAAAAATTTAAATTATAAACCTAATTCAATTCCATAATATAAATAATATAATATTAAAACCATACCGTTGGGAAAAATGCAAATCTACAAAGAAAGGAAATTTACACATTCCTTTATTATTCCATAATAATTTATTTTGTAGTTCATATAAATTTCAATTTATCATAAATATCAACCAACTTACATTCCCTCAAGAGAAAAAATGTAATTACTGACCTCGCTTTAAAACTATTACTTAGTTTATTGACTTATCTTAACATACAAATCTTAATTTTTTTAGTTATAATTATTCATAATATCGATGTCAATGAAACTCGAAAGTGAACAATCCGGGTATTGTATATATTGAATTTAAACTGAATGCTAGTATGTTTATAATTTTTTTTATAATAATTAATTTAATATTTCAATATTTTTTTAGGAAATAATATTAAATTTTATATGAAAAATATATGTTTCAGTTTATTATGTTATAAGTTTAAAATAATTATATTAAATTTCAAATTGGCAAAAATTGAATTTGGGTGGAGAATACCCCATGATTCCTCTCAATTTCTCAATTATTCCTCCTTACCACAAAAGATAGACCTAATTTTTATTATTATTTAATTTGGAAATATTATAATAAATATTGAATATTTTAATTAAAAATATTGAAACTAATTTTTATTATTATTTAATTAAATAATATTATAATAAATATTGAATATTATAATTAAAAATATTGAAATTAGACTCTACATTTTTGTCTTCGTTATGTTGTTGTAAGAGTTCTTTAAAAATAAAGTGACAAAATTTTTGGAATGTTTAATGTTGAAAAAGGATAAAGACATTCATTTATAAAGAAAGTACAAAAAAAATTAATATAAAAGTGAATTGAAGAAGATAATACTTAAAAATGAAAAGTAGATGTAAATTGGAGAATAATTTTAAAATAAAGATTTGTATAAGGAAAAAGATATGAATTTTTGGATACAAGTTAGAGACAAAAAATTGTGTGATATGTTTTTCGATGTAGGTTTTAAATGTATGCCTAATTTGGTTAATGTATGATTTTTCATAGGAGCAAGGAATTTGGTAAACCCTTGATCTAGCATAGGGGGTTTGAAAGGTCCATGGCATAACAAAGTAATTGCTTAAGATTTTTATATGTTTTAAAGAGGGTTTTGATATTTTTTTTTAAACAGTATTTGGTGTTAAGATCAGTGGTGCCTTGGATGCATGGAAGAAAAATGGGGTCTTGAGACATTATTAGATTCTACATTTTAAGTTTAGTATTTTGAAACCCACAAAATTCTTTATTACGTTGAGAGTTAGGATAACCATTTTCCATCAAGGAATTAGTCAAATGAGCATTTTATTTCTCCAATATATAAGGAGAAAAAATTTGAACTTCATGAGTAATAATATTTTTTAGGACAACAGAGTTTTGTGCTTGTTAATGATGATATGGGGCATGAAAGTATTTGTTGGTGTGAATATTTTCTCTATTAATTTGGTGGATGAGAAAGTCAACTAGAAAATGGGTGATGAGAACATCCAAAAATGGAAGTGTTTTATCTTTTTACTAGAAACATTCAATTACACTCATGTCCTTAGTAATTTTCTTTCTCGAAAACTTCAATCCTCCATTGGAAAAGCATCTGTATTCATTAAGGAATGATTTTAATTTATTCAAAAACTAGCAACCTTCATCATGATCAATAATATATTATGGCTAGTTTTGGTGTGGCATCTTAATTCACTAAAATTGTGGTTCCTGAAGTGGTCAATATTATCTCTGAATTAGTTGACTCTAAAATCCTTAGCCTCATTCAAGTGTTTCTTTTCTCTACTTTCTTTTCATTCAAAGATACTTATTATGACCAAATAGAAGGTATAGCCATGAGATCCTCCTTATCACATGTGGTCACTAATACTTTTATGGACCACTCTATAGGTTTGACCTTAAACTATTTGTATCATACATCAAAATATAGGTACCATTTCCTAAATGCCACCTTTTTCATTTTTCCTCATGGCTAGTCCTTCCTTATCTGCTTTTTTAACCATTTGAACAATATTCTTGCCATATTCAATTGACTATGAAATGAGAAAATATGAAAATTTTCTCTTTTTTAATTTTCTCATCTCTCATATTCTATATGGCTCTCTAAGCGACCAAGTTTATAAAAAATATATATTCACACCAATGGATACCTTCATGCTTAATTTCATCATCACCTAGCCCAAAATTATCATTTTGAAAATTCTTATTACTTGAGCCATTTGAATTTCTGCTCCTCATTTCTTGGATAAAGAAGAAGTTCATTTAACTAAATCGCTTGATGGCCAATGGTTACTCTAGCTCCCAAATACGTAGTGTTGCATGGGGTTCAAAATCCTAAATTTAAAATGTGCAACCCACCCATGCTCGAAGCCCTCATTTCACTTCCATACATTCAAGGCACTATTTATCTTAATTCCAAAAAATTGATTGAAAGGAATGTCAAAATTCTATTTAAATCCTACAAAATACTTAAACAATTATTTTATTCTATCATGGAAGAGTTAGACCCTATTCTTGGATTATGAGTTTACCAAATTCTTTTCTCATGTGGAAAATCATAAATTAACCAAATTGGGCACACTTTTAAAGTTAGCCTCAAGGAACATATTGCTAACATAACCCACAATGTCATATGTAGATTTATGATTGTTAAGGATTCCTTTAAATCAAAAAATCTAATTTGATTTGACCAAACTATGATAGTGACCTCAACTCCCTACTACACTTCTCACATCATTCATGAAGCCCTAGAAAGTGAAAATCCCTTAGATAATTTTAATCTATGAAGACCACTATAAACTTCACCAATATTGAAAGGCAATTATTCATCACCTCAATCATTGAACCTTTCTTTCTTGCACCCTTCCTCTTCCTCCTCCCACCCCCTTTTGTTAATTTTTTCATTATATATTCCTTTACTAATAATTTTCATTTTGGTTTTAAATATTTTTTTAATATTATAATATATTGTTGCACTTAGAGAAGCTCTACACCTGAGTATGGAGTAGATGTAAAACATAAATGTTTAACATAAAGCCTTATGCCTGTAAACATTTAAATGATGACTCAATTAATACTAAAAATTTAATATCAGTTTTCTATATTTTGATGTTGTTATTAACTTGTGAATAAGCTTTGTTACCATACTATGGGCCAATACCATGGCTTATCAATACCACATTCCCAAAAACAATAACTTAATTTACAGTCAAAATATTTTATAACAATATGACACGATTCTTAATCATGGATATTCATAAATAGACTTTGTTATAATATCATGGCTTATAAATACCACATGCCCAAAAACATAACTTATTTCACAATCAAAATATTTTAATTTAATTTAGTTTTATAACATTTTTTAATTAAATCTAAAATGAAAAAGGTTATGATTACCGAGCAAGTAAAAATATTCCTATAAAAATTAAATCAAGTTTTCAATAAAATTAAAAATTAGAATACTTTTATATATAAATATGTGAAATATAATATAAATAATTTTACTAAGAACCAACATAAGTCAATTTTAAATATGGATCCAAGAAATTAGAGCAAATAAATTGACTAACAATAATAGAAGAAAGGTAGGCCATGCTTGTTTTAATTTTTTCATTATTGCATTTTATTTGACATGATTGATCTAAAATATAGGTTCAATATTTTACAAGCAATTGATTTTTTTTTAATTTAGATACTTTATTGAACACAATATCATGGAATCAAATTTAAGAGAGTGGGGGGGGGGGGCGGGGGGTTTGGGGGGGAGCTTGAGGGAGAAGATAGAGAGAGGGAGTAAGGAGGGAAAGGAAAGAGAAGAGGGAAAGGAAGGAAGACATAGAGGAGGGGAGAGAGAGAAGGGGAGAGGGAGAGAGATGGAGTAGGAGGGGGAGAGACAGAGAGAAAGGAAGGAACAAACAGGAGGGGGGGGGAGCGAATGAGAGAGGAATAGGGAGAGGGAGAGGGAGAGAGATATGGAGTTGGAGGGGGGCAGAGACTAAGGAAAGAAGAAAGACATAGAAAGATAGAGGTGGAGAAAGTGAGGGAGTAGCAAGGGAAAGATGGGGAGGGTGTGAGGGAGAGGGGAGGGAAGAGAGAGGAGAGTCATAGGGAGAGAATGTGAACAAAGAGAGAGGGAGACACAGAGATGGAACGAAGAGAAAGGAGAGAAGGAGAGAGATAATGATAGAGTTAAAGGGAAGAGAGAGACAGTGATGGGGGGAGAGAAAGAGCGAGGTGGGAGAGAATGAAAAAGAGAGGACTCAATAGAGAGAAGGAGAGAGAGATATGGAGTCTTAGGGGGGAGAGGGAGGGTAGAAGAAAGAAACAGAGAGAGAGAGAGAGAGAGAGAGAGAATTTGTATGTTTGTGAGATAGAGAGGGGGAATAAGAAAGAGACACATAGATACAAATATATTATATAACTAGCCTAGATCCATGTTAATACTGGATCTATCAAGTACGATTCAATCTCCATAAATACACTTAAAAAAAAAGTTTTCAACTCAAGAGATTTGATCTCTCTAGAGTTTGATAAAATGAATCTAGACTCATATTAATATGATCAACAATATTATATAGAGTTAATATTATTTTCATTAAAGATTATTTAGATAATATTTCTAATATTTCTATTTATTTTATAATTGATTATTTTTACCATGTTTACGTTTAATCATTAAAAAAAAATTAATACTTATTTATTTAATCTTACTTAAATTTTTCTTTACAATAGTTTTTAAAATTAAAATTTAATTATGGATAATGAGTTGAGTATCCACTCAGACTTTGATAACGAACTGTTCATTTCCAATTTTTGAAACTTTTCAAAAGTTACAAAATACTCTTATAACAGTATCTAATTTAAATTTAATTATGTATTTTTTTCCATATTTTTATATACTTAATTTAATATTTAAATTTTTATTACCATATAATTAAATATAAATATATTAAATATTAAAATATTATATTTGAAAATTATTTAATTTAATTTTAATGGCGTATTTTTTATTTTCTTAATTATGATTGCGAATGAGAAAGCCAATAAATCATGTCTCATCATTAAAATAACGAATTGAAAATATCAAAGCTCCAATTTCGAAGTCTATAATCATGAGAGCCAAGGTTAGGATTATGAGGAAATCCACTATGGCACAACCAAAAAGAAAAAAAAGACAACAAAACCATTTTAATGAGATGAACATGTGGATTTAATAAGCCTCAGCGAATTCACTGCGTTCAGAGAAAGATAGCCACAGCCGCGGAAATGAATGTATGGATAGCCATACAAGGATTTCAATAAACGAAGGAACCCAGAAAAACCTCCATATCTCAGATTTATAATATATAATGCAATCGAATATCATGTAGTCTTGCTTGATTCGCACAAAATCACAAAACCATTGTTAGTGTGCAGAAATCCGAGTTTAGAAATTAAAATATATATATATATATTTTGAGAAGAAAAAAATTAAAAATATATATATATATATATTTCAGAAGAAAAAAACGCTGCATATATTATAATATAAACAGTACATAGAGCATGTATAATCTCAGCTATGAAGAGCAATAGCGAGAATCCAATCATAACAGCCAGACATATCCACTCACTAATATGAAGCATGAGAGATAAAAGTCGGCCACCCCATATCGGGATTTACATCCCTCTCAGAATATTCTTCAATGAGATTGAGAAAATTATAATAGAAGAGATTGAAGAAACCAAAAGATATTGGTCCTTCAGACAAAAAGACAGAAATGATATAGATTAAAGATCAGCTATAGTGAGAGATTGAAAATTTAAATAACCCTAGTATGATTTGATATCTCTCCTGTATCGATTATATCATTCCAAAACAGAGCAGATCAGTCATCCCCTGATATTAGAACATGGCAGAAACACAGATAAGACATATGGATCATAGCATGCCTATTCGCAACGGACTCATCTGGCTCGCTTGCAGATCTTTTCTCCAGTCAGAAGTGAAAACTGAAACCTTCAGACATAGTCCCACCATACCCTGCTCACTTGAAGTCAATAACGGCATAAACAAAAGTAATATAAAATCCACGCATTCAGGCAACCAGAAGCAGATCATGTCTGACAGCTCGACCCCTAATGAATATCTGGACAGGCTCGCTTGAGTAAATATCATCTGGCTCGCTTGACATAATTTTCCCGTCTCTGCTGTAGACAAAAACAACCTGGCTCGCTTGAAATGTATTCCTTCTCGGCTGTAGTCAACAAAAAACAAAACTGGTTCGATTGTATATTGTGGAAGGCGAAGGACTATACAGGCCCTCTGACGGTGCAATCTGTCCAAGAACATAGTGCCCTGCACAAATCTGGAGACATTACAATCATATAAAAAAAAAAACATTCCATAACCCCTTTATGGAAATGGGATAGAAGTTTGCCAGTATGATAAGCCATCTCTGAATAGTTGAATCTACATAATCCCAAATTCCGAGTCCAAACCCTTTCTGGACAGTCCATCAGCTCTTGTATTAATTTCTCTGTAGATATGATTGATAGGCGGCTTGTCGAGTGTGACCCACAGACCCCTAACCCTTTGCATCCATCCCAGGAGATCTGGCCTCAACATGATCATGTTTCCAGTAATCCACCCAATCACTAACTGAGAATCCCCATATACATGTACTCCCTGCAACTGAAGATAAACCGCAATTCGAAGAGCACCCCAGAGTGCTATTAATTCTGCCTTATTGTTGGATCCCCGACCAGCATTCCAATGGACATGAACCCGTTCCCGCTGAGAAATTTTAACCCAGGCCCCGCAACCCATCAGACCCTCCACACAAGCACCATCAAAGTATATCGCCGGCAATGAGATCTCATGTGGCCTATTTCGTTTTGAGCAGTCCATGACAGAGACGCATGGGGAGGGGCGTTCCTCCAACCAACCAAGTATGAAAGCAAAAACCTGTGAGATCTGGAATGGCGTTTCCTCAAAAATCAATCTATTTCTACCCCTCCAAACCTCCCATATAAAAAAGAATGGCAAAGATTTATATTTCCCTTTTAGTTTATCCCATTCAACAGCAACATTCAAGAAATCAGATGGAGCCCAGGCTGCACCCATGTGGTGATTGGAAAAGAGCTTCCACAATCGCTCAATGATAGGGCATCTAAAAAATAGATGGTCTATTGATTCCAGGTCTGCACAGCAAATGTGACATCTATAGGGCCCCGAGAAACCTCGTCGAATTAGGTTTTCACCCGTGAGGATCCTTCCCTTAGAAACCAACCAGCCGAAAAGCACAATCTTGGTGGGGATCTTCCTCCGCCAGAAAGGATAGAAGGAGGTTGACATTTGATCCCTATAAGATTCCAAATTAAGGACCCCGTATACATCTTTAACAACAGGCGTTCCATCATGAATGGGGCCGTCCCATTCAATTTTATCACCACCCACGTTCCAATTAAAACCTGCAGCTCTGAATGCATCCCGCATAAAGTCCCATTCATCTACCACATACGCCGGCAAACCAAGCTGATCCGCACTTTTGAATTCTGGAGCTCCAAATGACCAGACTCTAATAGTCTGCGAAATGAACATTATACCTCTGTGTGACAGACAGTGCACCAGCTGCTGAGAGGGGCCGTGACAGGTCGGGAGACCTATAATTTTTTTGAAAGTGAATGGGATATTACCCCCATCCCTAAACGCCCAAGCGAGCCTTTCGGAAACGTGATAAATAATCTTCTTAAAGCTATTCCATATGGCCGATATAAACCTGGGGTGTGGAAAATTTGAACACATAATCTGCTGTAAGATATCGCCATTAATATATTTGCATTTAATTACAGTGTTCCATATACCATTTCCTTGTATTTCTTTCCAAAAGGATTTTATAAGCAGCGCCCTATTGAAAGTCCTCATATTGAGAATCCCCCAACCATCGTGCTCCTTAGCCCTGCAAAGCTGCTCCAATTTAACTAGATGTATTTTATGAGTCATGGAAGCCCCTCCCCATAAAAATTTAGCCACAATTCGGTTCAAACTTTTGATGATACCATCTGGAATATAGAACAGATGTCCCCAATATACCAGCATTTGTGATAGTACTGCCTGGATTAGGATTACCCTGCCGCCCAGAGATAACCACCTATGTGTCCATCCCGCAATCTTCCGGCGAAATTTGTCCACCATCCAGGTCCAGCCCTGTAACTTATATCCACATGGTTTGATCCTGAAGCCCAAGTATGTGAACCCTGCAGCAGCCTCCCTAATGTCGATCCCCATGAATTCAGCGATGAATTCAACCTCCTGCACTTCACCATATTCATAAATAATAAAGGATTTGCTTCTATTGATATTCAGACCTGTGGCAGCTTGAAAACGATTAAACATTAAATGTATATAGAACCAATGGTTTCGCTTCAAATATCCATACAAAAGAAGATCATCGAAAAATAATGAATGTGAACAGGAGACTTCATTTGAGAATGAGAAGCCTTTAATACAACCCCGCCTCTCCGCACTATGCATAATACCACTGAAACTATCCATAATAAGTATGAATATCAATGGAGAGAGTGCGCAGCCCTGTCTCAATCCACGCTCAGCAGCAAAAAAGGTTGTAGGAATACCGTTTATAAGAACTGCAAAGCGGACTGTAGAAATGCAGGCCATAACCCATCTAATACTCCTTATAGGGAGACCGATTTTCAGGAGCACAAGCCTAATAAATGACCAATCAATTGAATCATAGGCCTTATGTAAATCCACTTTCAACAAAATAACCTTCTGTTTCTCCGAATGTATAGAGTGTACAACTTCTTGTGCAACTGCCACTGCATCATGGATGGAGTGCCCCTTCAGGAATCCGAATTGCTCTTTTGATATATTGTCTGATAGTATTCCTTTGAGACGTTCAGCTATAATCTTAGAGCTTATCTTATAGAGCACATTACACAGAGAAATTGGCCTGAAGTCTGTAAATGATTGGGGATCATTCAATTTAGGAATCAGTGCAATGAAGGTAGAATTAAGGCTTGTCGGCATGTCACTCGTTGTTCTGATATGTTCAATGATCTGGGTCAGCTCCTTTCCCATCAATTCAAAGAAGTGTATGAAAAATTACGCGGGCCACCCATCCGGCCCTGGAGATTTATCCGATGAGAATGCTTTAAGGACCTTAATAACTTCATTGCTAGTAACTGCACCTTCCAAGATCGAAATGGCCTCATCATTCATAAATCTATTAACATGCTCTAAAAGCCATACCTGGTTCTCATAATCGATGCCGGCCTGTCTCGAGTAGAAAGTTGAGAAATAATCAATCGCTTCTTTTTGGATTTCCTGCGAAGTATAAGCCACTGTGCCATCCTCCCGTTTAATGCTCCAAATAGAGTTCCTGTTCTTCCTCCCATTTGCATACTTGTGGAAGTACTTTGTGTTTAAATCACCCTCTGCCAGCCACACAATTCTGCTTTTGAGCTTCCAGGAAACCTCTTCAATCCTGAGGATTTCCCTTTTTCTTTCACCAAGCCTTATTAATTCTTGTAGAATGTTCTCGTCAGGATGAACATTAAGAAAAGAGGATATAATCACTTCCATCTCCCTCTGAATTTCCCAATATTCCTTTTTCAGATTCAGTTTCTTTTGACGTTCCCATATCTTGGAGGCTCGCTTAATCTTTTGAAGTCGGAATTGAAAGAAGTCCCAATCGCCATTAAACGGCATGTCATATTCTGCATTCCAAATCTCCTCAACCAAACCTGTATATTGTGGATCTTCGAGCCAAATTTTATTGAACTTGAAGGGGCGGCCATGCACTTCTTCATTTTTGGACCAAGTTAAAGAAATTGGCAAATGGTCGGAGGTGTCAGATACGAAGATCATCGATGTTGGGTTCTGTATGATGTCTGCGACCGATTCTTTGACCATCACCCGATCGAGCCTCTTTCCAATGTATTTTTCACCCCCTCGTTTATTGGTCCAAGTTGGCGCCATTGGAAGAGGCCGAATGTCCTTTAGCCCTTGTGTGTAAAAAATGTCGTTTAGAAAACCCGCAAGGGGATCCAGCCGCGCAGCTTTACCCCAAATCTCGTCCGCATTAAGGGTTGAATTGAAGTCACCCATCATTATAAGGTTAGGCAGAGCCAAAATGCCCGACGCCTGCATTCTATTCCAAAAAGCAAACCTATTAGCGTATGGCGCATATATGTTAATAAGATTAAAATTGCCTGGCAAGCCTCTGAGCCGCCCAGATAGAAGAATACCCCCGAAAAAGCTAAATGCCCTGAAAGCCACAAAATCGGGATTCCAAATAGCGATCAACCCACCAGACCTGCCGCTCGAATCAATCGCCACCGCTGCCATCCTTTCCTGATGTTTAAAAACATATTAATAGCCTTCATACGAGTGGACATGGTCTCCTATCCCAAAAACACAATAGGGTTCCTGGTATTCAAAAATTCCTTCAGGCAATTATATTTGGGGGCATCACCCAAACCCCGCATATTCATAGAGATAATGTGATTCATGAGTGTGACCTCCACGGGTGGCTTGCTCTAAGTGCCCTGGAAGAGTCTTGTGGTCCAACATAACCAGTAATAGGAACATCTGACAGACCAGCATCATCATCAGAAAACAGAGACACAGACTTTAACTTGCCTTTGTTCAACCTGCATGCAGCCTTTGCCTTTTTCTTAAGAGAGTATATAGCAGTGGATAAGCCTGATGAGTTTTTTGGTGGCGAGGGAATAGGTTTGTCAAAAACCGTTAAGGCAGCAAGGTCCATGTTGGGGTTCCCCAACAGCGAATCAATATCGCTTCCTATTGAATTCCTAGGGGAGTTATATAGGTTTATAGGGCCTGATTTGTCTGGTGGGCTTTCTAACGAGGTTTTGTTAACCCCACAGTTCGAGTAATCATCTATCAACAGGCCTGTACGAGAAGATTCCCCCCCACATAAAGTCGGTTTGTACAGAGGCGGGTCATTCTCCGGAGAGCTCAAATCACCAGAATGTATAGGAACCATGACTTGTAAGGCCATATTGCTGGATGTAGGCACTGTCCCCGTTGTTTTCCCAACCTTACTATAAGAGGTGGAATTATTGTTTGGAGAGATTGAGTCATTTGGGTGAAAGTAAGGGCATGGAACCGGGCCATCCAAGTCCTCCGGAATATTTATGGCATGTGATAGATCAGAGATTGGCGTATTATCAGATTGAGGCTGAAGAACCCTATACAGTTTATTACCAACCGACGGATGTCGAGCAATATTAGGAGGGACCATAGAGTCTGAGATGGGAGAGGCAATTTGTCCATTTACAAAATTATAAGGCTCTTCATCATGGATTTCATTTAAAGACATACCTTTTTTATCACCCTTGGATGTGCCTGTGCCCCCATTGCGCCTAGCTTCGTCACCCAAATCCAATTGACTCTGTCCCGCATTGCAAATACGAAGCCTGAGCGGGCAATGATCCCTAAGATGGCCTGTTTTATGGCAAATCAGGCATCTGAAGGGTATGCCCCAGAAATCAATGCGTTGGCGGTGCCTTTTATTGCACCAAAGCAGATCAACATCACCTGGGAGGTCAGCCATATAGTTTATCTCAACCAAAATCCACGCTATCCGCTTATCTGCAGTGCCCACAATGCTGGGATCGATGTATTTGGTATCTCCGATTGAGTCACCAATTGACCGCAGTGCCTTTAGAGTCCAAAACTCCAAGGGCAATCTCGGGAGTTTAACCCATACCAATCTTCTTCGAGGGGCTTCCAACACCGGATTAAAACCTATATACCATGGTATAATCTGTAAAAAACATCTCCCCCGAACCCAAGTGCAATCTGTGACCTTGTGAACGTCCTTTTCATTCATAAAATGTACACTGAACCACCCGTTTATGAGCTTGCTGACTATGGGAGAATATCCAATTATGGATTTCCATTTCTTATTGACCCATGAAGCTGAATCAAATTCGTCGCAGTCCGGGAATACCCATCTACAGACAATGGCCCTGCGCTGTAAACTCATTACCCGAATACATAGATCATCATAGTCCAGAGGGACTTCTTTTATCTCCATCCTTTGTTTGAAAAGCTTCCTCTTACGACGACAAACTCTTCTATAATAGTGACCTCTGGACCGATATTTAGAAAGATTTTTGGAGTCGGAGGTTTCTATAAATGCCTGCTTAATAATGGCATCATCCGATTGAAAGTCAGTTGATATTAAGCCACCGCCACCTTGCGGCCTACCATTTAAATGTGAATCGTGTCCCTTACCGCTCATGTTGGGAAGTCGTCAAAAACGGATGAGGATTCAATTCTTCTGCATGTTCAGAGTGCCGCCACCTTGTTAATATGTCAGGCCGTACAGAATGTTGACGACAGTATCAGGCCTTCAAGGATCACTTGTGGGAAGTGAAAGATGGTAATTCTCGATATCATCAATCACAATATAATACATGTTGTAGATTGTCTTTGGGATTGCTAAATATACTTTGTTAGTCGTTGAGATAAGGTCCAGCTGTGTATGTAGATTATTTTATCTCAAACCATCTACGATTCCATGCACCCGTACCCAACTCCGCCACCCAAACTAAATAGATAGGTTATGATACGTTGCGTACATCGGTGTGATCCATAAATAGCTATCTGAAGATTTAAGATTCACTTGATCCGGAGACAGAAAATGGAGTAAGCCTATGTACTCTTGATAACTGGGTAACAAATGCCCGCCACCTAACCTGACCAATCTATCTGACCACAATAATAATCATCCCCCGCCGACCATACCTTGATCCCGATATCATCCCGGAAAATTCAAATTCTGTACCTATCCGGCCCTGTAGTCCCGAGCTAAGCTTGGCAACAGCAACAGCAGAAGCACCCAGGGATCGACCACCACCGCCTGAAAATCCTGAAACCAAAGCTTTTGCAAGGGCGAGATACAATTACTAGATCCATGAAACATCGCCAAATAGTCAGCCCATGCAAGCCATGATTGGAATCATTTGTAGTAGCTTCACCCGAAGATAATGAATTCTCATTACAGAACTCCTGTATACTCATGAACCCCACAACCAACCAATATGTGAGAAGAGAAGGAGCTCGACCACCAGCCGCGACAAGAAAGCTCTTACAGGTACCAGCAAAAAACTATAATCATTCCGATAAAACTGCACCATCTATCCACAATAGCCACAATGAGCATCCAAAATTGTCCAACCAGGGTTCCAGCTATGAATACTAGCCGCACTGCATAAGCCACCATAAACAAAATCTCAATGGGTACCAGCTTGGTAGTCACGGACATAGCCACCAGGAGCAACAAATTTACCCTCAAAGGTTCCAGCTAGATAGATGGCCACAGCACCAAGAATTTAGTTTATGCCACTAAAAGAAGCGATTTTGTCCAAGCTGGGTTCCAGCCAATGCCCCTCTCCACTCCCCAGAGATGAATCTCATGGTACCTCGGGATTCAATCAATGTGAGTTCTCTTCTTTGCAAGCACACATATAAATATTGGAGGTTTTATAGTCATTGGAGATGCAGAGTAGGTTGAAAAATCTAAATACAATATGAAAAGGAAGGCAGAAATCATTGCATTCACTGGTACAAAGTCATGGAGCAGTTGTGCAAGAAAAAGCCGAAAGCAATGCTTTTGGAATTTGATATGTTTATAGAATCCGTGGAGAACCAGGAGAAGAAAGAAACTGTGCTGTAATTTGAATGGCATTAATGGCTTCCAGTTCTCTTTGGATGGAAGTGGCTCCGCCGCCACTGGTGTCTGTGAGCAGACGCCGCGCCGCCCGAAAATTGGAGACGATTGCAAAGGAAACAGCGAGCGAAATTAAAAAGAAATTTTAACATAGTGTCTGAATCTTGGAATGACAGTGACTTAGAATAGGAGGAAAATAATTTTGTAATGGCATGTATATACGTCGGACAGATATCCAACAGTGGGTGTGCGGTCATGTATACTGCAAAATTTTACCAATTTCGTCTCCGCGTATGCTGATAGTCATTTCTATGCATTTTTTTTCCCATGATCTAATTATTTCCAGTATTCCTCAACCATTTTACAGTTTACATATATGGGCAACCCATTTATTTGTCTTTTAATGGTTAAAGAGAATAGTTATTTTATATTGTAAGAAATTTATCATAATTTTCCTGTCAAATAGGCAGTAATAATAATAAGTGATATATCACTTATGTTGACTGATTACTATTATTAAAATGGGCAACTTATTTCTTTTGTCTTCTATTTTTTAATGGTTAAAGAGAATAGTTTTTTATACAATAAGAAATTTATCATAATTTTGTTGTCAAACTAGCAATGATAACAATCATCTCTTATTACTATTAATTAATATAAGTTAACTGATCATTGTTATTAAAGAAAAACCAAGACACTTAAAATCATCTTGACAAACTTTCACTCTTACTATTCTAAATGCCTATTTAACTTTTACTATACTAAATACATCTAACTCTTCTCCATTAAAAAAGAATAACCATGTTAATTGTTCTACTATTTTATGATATTTTTTCTAAGAAAACTAAAAGAAAATACTTAAATGATTTTTTTTCTCAATAAATAAAACACTTGACGCAAAATAAACATATGAGTTGATGCATTTCTGACATTTTTTTTTAGAGTAAATGAAAAGATTTATACTAAGGTACATGGTAGTATATGTATCTTCACATGATATAACATATGCCGTTTTAAAACTTAATAGGGGGACTTGGAGAGTCATCATATATGCCTTCTTTTGACAGAGATAGTTAAAAATTCACCCATTAGTATACTCCTCCAATTTCTTCATATGTGTGGAAGCCAATTGTGAATCGGAAGGCGCCGGCTGCATTTATCTAAACATATATTTGTGCAGAAATTGCACCCACAGCGACGAGATGTCAACCACTTCTCCAGAAATTGCAACAGCAACTGTAGATTTGGTTGAAGTATAAAATCTGCATAAAACAAATCCCCACGAAACCTGCTGTTAGTTTAGTTGTAGGAGAAGACCTAAACTGTCAATAATTTTCATTGAGATAGATGATTGCAGCTTCTATGTCCGCCCGCATGATATTAGTTTCCAATATAGGATTACTGTGCAATATTCTATAAGAAACTGAACAATTTCTTTTGGTAACATAAATTAAAAAGAATACGAAGTTGCAGAGTGCAAAAATCCGGAAGGTGGGTGTAGCAAAACCAATACCGGCGAATATCGGCCTCAAATGGTAAGAGAATTACTTGATTCCCAATCGTTTCGACTCCTTTCTTCACTTGCGCTTCCATATGAGTTGCCTCGTGAATATATTCACGCTTTCTCTGTCTCTTAACTACTGAATCTGTCATAAGTGAGAGCGAAGAAGGTCGCTTTAAACTGCCGCAAGTTGTTGAGAAAAGTGTAGCAGTTAAACCATGGTCACCCACGTGATAAACAGTCGTTGGTCGGCAAATCAACTTTCCCTGCCCACAGGATATGGCGCACTTTGAGCTATCGCTATGGTGCTTCGTCGGCGAGCGTACTAGTACATCAGAAACGCTAATAGGTCTGTGACAGCGAAAAAGTTGTAAAACCTTGGCTCTATACAATAATTGGACTATTCGCACAATACATCATAAATGGAATAATTGCAGTGCGTAAAAAGTCTATCAGAACTATTATTTTAATGGTTCTTACAATGTTTGCTGCTCGATTTTGTCAAAATATTGTGGGAATTTCTATTATATTGGGCCAAATTATATTCTGATTAGACTGTTTTGAAAAAATATGCATTTTTGAAACAAAGAATGGTTTAGTCTTCCGCACGTTTTTTTTTTTAAAACCATCAAAATTAAAATCTGAGAGTTTTTTTTAAAATTCAGGCTAAAGTTGTCAAGATTTAAGATATCTATGTTTGACATTTAAAAAAAAAAATTAAACAGTGAAACAGTCAAATTTCTTGAATTTTTTTTTTTTTTGTCAGATTCAAATTCCTGATCCACATCTAATTGTGTCCTCAGTACTGTTGAACAATGGGAATTGTGTCCTCAGTACTGTTGAACAATGAGGTTGTCTACAACTCCACCAATTTGCTCCAACTACAGTTTTCAAATTTCAAAAAATCATAATCCTGGATTTTATGAATTGTTTTAATTTTTTTAATAGTGGAAATCAATTCACCATCATCAAAAACTCAACTTTTGGAAATTTTCAAATTAAGCACTTTTAATCTAGTTTTTTCAAAATATTTGTTATAATCTTACCTAAATTTCCATTATTTTACTTGTAAACCATTCCAATTATTTATATTTATATTGTTAGCATACTCATAAACCATAAATACACAAGATTTATATATCCATAATTAAATAACTAGGTTACCAAAATCCAATAGTCAAGATATACAATCCCCGCATATTTATTTATACACAATCGCCGCACATTTATTTATAGCCCATTGGCAAGGCCGTTATTTTCAGCGTTTATTGTATAGTGGTAAGTTCTTTTCACTATTTTTTGTCACATACCTACTAGAGTTCGAGAAGTACCAGCAGTGCCGCTCACGAAGCTCAAAATGCGCCAAAGTTCACTTAGTGACCACATAGCCTTTGTATCAGGTGGGTGACCATGGATTAGTGGTACGCTTTTTCCAACAACTTGCGGAAAAATGGACCCACTTTCTGAATTTAAAGCGAGCAGTGAAGAAAGGAGTGAGAATCAAGCAGTTCCTCCAACCATTTGAGGGCCATATACGCTGCTATTGGTTTGTTACACCCTCCTTTCCACCGTGTTCTAGGATTTTGGCAATTCTGCATCTAGTTATTTTTTATATTTACGTTACGAAAAGATATTGTTTATATTTTATTTTAATAAAATATAGTGAGTATTTTTCAAGAATTTATTATTTTTCTTATAAGTTACTATTTTAGTTTCAAAATTTATATATAAATAAATATTTAATTAAAAAAAATATGTAATTTATTATTAAAATTAGTAATTATTTTGGAGATTAAATATATAAGATGTATTTTTAATTAAATCAGCTAATATTGTTTTAAAAAATATCCAAAAATATAATCCATTTCCAAAATTTCCCAACCAACCGTTGACTTTTTTAAGATCTGGAAATGGCTTTTCTCTCTTCCATCGTTTTATTGGAATCCTTGTGTGGCTATCCATACATTCAATTCCGTGGCTGTGCCTATTATTCTTTATTCTTTTGTGCAGTGAACTCGCCCAGAGGTTTATTAAAATCCAGATATACATATGAGTAGATTGCGCTTATTCTGCCTTGGTGGATTTACTCGTAATCCTAATCAACATGGAAGCTTGACGGTTTTTCAATTTATTATTTTTATAATGATGGATATGATTTATTGTTTTTTTATCATTTGCTACTGATTACCTCGCTACCTTTTTCATATTAAGATGCTCAAATTTTCTTGTCTTTTTGGGTTATGGAATATGATTTATTTATTTATATCATTTTCGTGGATGAAGGTTTCTTGGTATATATTTTTTTAAATGGATCTGCTGGATTGAATATGGAGAAGGTTTGTTGGACTTCTTTTTTTCCTAATGGATGGGCGGGATTGAATGTGGAGCCAATTTGCCTAGGATTGATCAACTACCATGGCCTAATCTATAGTGAAGAATTAGATATAAAAATATTTTAAAGTGCAATGAAAATGTAAATTTACTTTAAAGGTCTCCTTTGCGTGTTGCTGGCTGTGACTTGTGGTTAATAAAATTGGCTTTAATATAGAGCAATGAAATAAAACGTAAAAATAAAACAAATAATCATAAACACTAATGTAAATAATAAATATTATTTTAAATAAATAATAATGTATAATTAAAAAATATTTATGAAATGATTTTAATTTTATCATTAATTCTCAATTTAATAATTTAATATAATAAAATTTATTAATTTAATAAAATTTATTATTAGTTTAAAAATATATATAATTAAAAATAGTAAATAAAATTATTTTAATTAGAAAATATAATAAAGTAATAATTCTTAATTTAAGAAAAATATTTAATAAAAAAATAGAAATTAAATTAATTAGGTGGTGGTGGTGGACTTCACTAAAAGAAAGAGAGTTAATTGTGATTGCTCAAAATCTTGTTTTTATGATGAAGGAGAAGGGAGGGAAGAGCTCCAAGATCATTATAGTTGGGCTAGCTTAATAAGTCAAGAAGATTGGAGGTGTGGCTGATGATAGGGAATTAAGAGCGGATGTGAGTAAGAGTCCTACAAAAAAGAAGTATCTTTCATATTCCAGCATCTTAGTATCACAAATCTCACAGATTATATTGTCCCACAGAGTCTTGGGAGATCATTATAGTTGGGTTGGCTTAATAATTCAAGAAGATTGGAGGTGTGGCTGATGATAGGAAATTGAGTAAGAGTCGCGCAGTCTAAAAGGAAGTGTTTTTCATCTTCCACCATCTTAGTATCACAAATCTGATAGATTCTATCATCCCATGGAGTTTTGGGAGTAGAGCCATGTTTCACTTCGAAGCTCATCAGAATTACTTATTATTCTAGCGATGTTCATTTTCTTCTTAGTACTAGTCAACATAAATAGATCATTTTCGTTATCAAGGGTGGGGTTGATCACCTCCTTGTAGTATCTTAGCTTCCTTTTACCCTCCAACTCTTTATCATCCCACAAATTGTCCTTAAAATTGGAGGTAATAGTATCTTTGACACTAGCCTTGCTTCTCATGATGATCTCCTCCTTAATCCCACAATGGTTGAGCCAAGAATGGTCATCTTTATGCCACCCATCCTTAAGGAGTGAGTGGGAGTTTTGATTAAAGTTAAAAGCAATGCTTCTATCAATAGGATATGATAAGGAGTATTTTCTTGGATCTTGAGGTTATAGGTTATGAATTATATATGGTTAAATAAAAAAATTTATTTAATAATTTAAAAATATATATATTTATTAATAGTTAACTTCAAAAATTTATTTAAAAATAATGAAAATGCTAATTATTATAATTAAAAAATCCAAATAGCCTTAAGGGATAGCTCAGTTGCTCAAGTTCTTGTTACTAAGTACCTTGCCTATGGAAAGTTCAAACAGTCAAATCTCCTCAATGACCTTGGGGTTAGGCCTTTCAAGTTTCGCTAGAGGGTAGATCCCTTTGGTTTAGTCTACCTGGTTTTCCCATGGTTGTAGCGGCCACCCATTGTCCATGAACCACCGTAAAAAAAGCTCAAAGCGATAGTTCAGTTGGTTAAGTTCTTATTGCTAAGTACCTCGCCAGTCCGAAGGTCACGAAATCAAATCTCCTCGCCTATTCGGAAGTCACGAGGCCAAATCTCCTCAATGCCCTTGCAGGAGGGCGTGAGGTAAAATGTCCTCAACCCCTTTGCGGGAGGTCACATGGTCAAATCTCCTCAATGTCTTTGGGGTTAAGCCTCACTAGTTTGGTTGTAGGATAGACCCCTTCAAGTTGATCTACCTGGATTTTGGTGTTGATCTAGTAGCCACCCCTTCACACTGATCTACTTGGATTTTCTCTTGGATGCAGACCCCTTCACATTGATCTACCTGGATTTTCATGTGGACTGATCTACTTGGATTTTCTCGTGGATGTAGACCTCTTCAGGTTGATCTACCTGGATTTTCACGTGGACTGATCTAACTAGATTTTCCCGTGGATTGGTTGTAGTAGTCACCCCTTTAGATTGATCTACCTGGATTTTCTCGTGGATGTAGCAACCACTCAAGATACTAAGTTCCGTGAACCACTTACAAAAATACTAAAAATACCAATTAAAAAAATATATTTTAATGAAAAATTTTAAAAATATATTTAAAGATAAAAAATATTATAAAATACTAAAAATAATAATTATTATATTTAAAAATTTTAACTAAAAAGATAAGAGAGAAACATAATTAATAAATTTATTATCTTTAAAAAATAATAATAAAATCTTAATTTGAGAAAATTATTTTATATAAAAGTAGAAATTAATTAAATTAAATTAAAAGATATATAAATTAAATTAATTATAAATGGGTAATTAAAGAAAATAGTTAAATAAACAAATAAAATTAAAATTTAATATTATTATTTTATTTAGAGGAACTATTAAAAAATAATGGATTTTATAAAATAATGACAAAAATAATTAATGAGAAAAACAAATAATACATGAAACATAGTATTTAATGAAAAAAAAAAAAAAATGTAAACGAAAAACCATTATAAACAGAAAACTTTATTAAATGAGAAATTTATATAAAAAAAGGTGAGTGGTTGAAAGCGAAAATGTTAGTTGCAACAAAAATATGTTGCCTTTCCGTTGTTGGGTTATCGGGCTCGAGCATTGGGCGTAATGCTGTGTTTCCAAGATGAATTTGAAAGAGTTGAAAGGAAGTGAAGTGTCGGAAGCTATATTGGCGTGGCATGGTAATTTTTTCTCATTGCTGGTAATTTCTCCTATGGAAATCATAGAATTTCATGGAAATCATAGATAAATTTTATATTGCAATTGACTCATTACAAAGTATTGGTATGATGAGCAAATAAAAATAAGAAATAAATAGATTTTTCAGAGTCTATACATAGTGTAGATTGATTTTTAGAACTCTCTGTGTAATATAATTAAATAACTCAATTTAAACACTTTACTCATTTTCAAGAGGAAGAAACTGAGCTTAAGAAACAAATCATCTATATGAACCGTATATTTTTTATAACTGAAATTTAATATACGCTAACAAATAGAGGGAAAATTTGCTATACATTTAGTTTTCCAAATTATTTACAAAGAAAATGCATACAATGAATGGGTTGACCTATCTATATCTTATGAGGGTTAACAATCCTAATCCTAGGAATATGCGTAAATTTCTGAATAAACGTTGAGGTTTTTAAAATTGATAAATGGCCCACGACCTTATAACTTCCAAATATATATATATATATATATATATTGTTGTGGCAACTGTCAGTTGATGGTTATAGTCCTTCATAGATATAAACAATAGAATTTGTAAACCCTAACCTGTTCCATGGAACCAGAAACCCTAACGCCGAGAACCAATGAAAGGAACCCTTGACAACACAAAATTTAGGAAGAATGCATTGTAAATTGTGAAATGGTTAAAGTTACGTAACGAACATCCAAAGCTCTGGAGACTTAGAATGCAACGACCATAGTCGATCTGAGCTGTAAATTTTTTATAACAGAAATTCGAGAAAGCGTAAGTAGTATAGGAAAAAACAATTGCCATATCGTTTATTTTGTTTTCCAAATTATTCCTAAAGAAAATGTGAATTGGTAAATAAAGAAATTAAAATAAGTCTGAATATATATGTCCGGTTGCCGAATAACCTAAACTTAACTGAATGATATTTTCACCAAATCCTAAATCCTTAACTGAATGTTGCATTTTGGGAAGGATTATCTACTTTATGATGGCGATGTACTGTTTTATCATAATATAAAACAGTCGCTTTTTTCTTTCTGAAAAAAAAAAAGATATTTTCACCAAACTGAGAGGGCTTGACAGCAGCGACAATTAGTAAAATAATTTTATTATAATAAAATTTTGAAAATTATTATATAAAAGATTATAGAATTTAATTAAAAAAAAGATATTTCATCATTTTTTGAGATTTTTTTGAAATATTTATTATAATATAATATAAATCACAAAAAATTACACACTCAAATAATATAATAATCCCAGTAGAACTAATGGCCCAGTCTTACAAATACTATCTTCAAACCATATAACCACTTGTATAGAAGAAAAGGATTTGCAAAGTTGAACCTAAACACACAATAAAACCTCACGACGCAAAGTATTAACTCATGAACATGCACTTAAAGATTAATAACATATGAACAATACGATAAAACTTAATGATGATGTATATATCCCTCGAGTCAATGGAATGACAGGTTAGAACGCATGTGAAACGCCAAAGCTTTGATTGTATTAAAAATATTAATTGTAATAATTTTAATTATAATATAAATTATAATAATTACAATAATCTAATTATTATTATTTTCATATTATTAATAATTTTATTTATTTTCATAGATTTTATTACTAAAATTGTTATTTTAAAATTCAAAAAAACTATTGTTGTCAAAATTATTAAAATGAAATAAGAAGTGAAAAGATTATTTATGGTAGTATAGTTTATGACAATTATTTTTTAGAGTAGGTTTTTTCTTATAAATATTTGGGTATTTACTTTTTTTGTGAGTTCAACTTGAATTATAAGATGGAGAAAAGACTTATTGAAGGTTGGGAAGCTTGTTATGAGATTGAAAACAATTGTAAGTTGGTGGATGGAGTAAATTAGCACAGACTTATCAAGGTTACGGGCTTATTATGGAGATTGAAAACAATTTGTAAGTCGGTGGATGGAGTAAATTGTATGGAGAAAAGACTTATTGAAGGTTGCAGTTTCTTATTATGAGATCGAAACAATTTCTGGAGTGGCCGGATGGAGTAAATCACCATGTTGTCTTATCATGCTGTAAATCTTATTATGATGAATAAAAACAATTGTAAGTCTACTCCATGGAGTAAATCACCCTATTGTCTTATACGGATGTGAAGTTTTGGGTTGCGTATATGTAGAGAGTCATGGAGAGATTGAGATAATCCGAAAGAAATTCATAACCTATAACCTCAAGATCAAGGAAATACTCCCCATCCTATCATCTCGATTGAAGTTGACATGTCTCATTGAGAATATGACTAACATGTTTAGATATCTAACGTATAAGAAGAAACTTACAACATGGAATCGAAGAGGTCACAATAATTGCTTCTAACTCTAGTCAAAACCCTCCCGCGCCTCAAGGGCGGGTGACGTAAGGATGTCGAGTCTTGACTCAACCTTTTGGGGGATTAAGAAATGAGAAGTTATAGAATATATTTACATAATACAATGACTAAATAGTATATCATTTCGATTTCATTTTTTTACCGAATATTATTTCCTTCTTGTGCACTTTTTCACTTGCCACATAATGTTATATTTTTGAAAATACTAATGGAGAGAGATACTAATTGACTTACTATAAACATAATATTTGTGAAAATATTAATAAATATTTGTTAATAAATGGGAATATTTAATATTGTAAGCCCTTGGGATCGACATATTTGTGATGGGTTTTTATGTTCAATTTTTTAAAAGAAATGGAATATGATTTCTTGTCGATAAAAATGCTATGTAGTAATATGGTTGAATATGTTTATTGTTCAATATATTTGATGTTTCTATTTCGAGAGATGTTGATCTTTATGAATAATCTTTTAAGATGTTTGATATGATAAATAACATGTGTGTAATAACACAAGTATTTTAAAACATTTGTTTTTTGCAATATAATATGCATAATATTTACTTTGTTTTGAGGAAGTTGTTGTTTTTTCCATGGATTGACTATTTGGAAGTTTATACCATTTGAGATTATTGATCTTATAATTCATTGGTTTCCTTTATCATGTCGATGATATTTAGGTTTTGTTTGTAAACAATGGAGTTTTTTATTACATAACCCAATTTTCCTCACAGTTGCAATCGATGTGCCAACAAATAATTTGGATTTATTACTTTTCCAGACTATGGACTATGAGTTCTTTTATGAATCCTACCTTTAATATACCTTAATCATAAAGGACACATATCTCCCATGCTTTTTCCTTTTCTTCATTCTAAAAACATAATTCAATGTAGTCAGTATGAATATTTTTGTTCAGTGCACTTGGAAGTTATTTATTCAAAGAATTATTTCATAGTGAACCTTCTTACAAAGACTTTATAAATGTTGGTGTTCTAAATCTCTGGGGAGAGGGGATCTTTCTATTTGTTGGAGAATGTGAATACTCTAAAATATGAATGAGTTTTCGTGAAACATGTACAAAAACATGGATCGGACATTTTTTTATTTGCAAGAGTGCTTCCATGGTTTGGAAGTGAGGACAAAACTTCCTTATTTTTTTAATGCCCCCAAAGGAAATTGTAGACTCTATAAAGAAATTTTTATTTTTACTATACCAAGATTATGATAATTACCCTACATGTAGTTACACTATCTAATTAGGTAGGATATTAAAGGAACCATTTGGGATTTTCATTTTTTTTCCTATCGCTGGCATACTAGATATGTCACTAGGATTGGCACAAGAACCAACTTCTTTGTATTTTAAAATGTTTCACCTATGTTTTTGTCACTAAAGAAATAAAAAATTAGTTCTAATAACCTTGCAATGAACGAAGCTTAAAATATTTTAAAGATGATTGCCAATTGACATGGAGGTTACTCCATACTATCTCTCAGGATGTTAATAGTAAATTATTAGGACCTTCCTTTCATACTAGCGTTGAAGGAAAAGTACCTTTTCGGGTTGCAAAAAAAGTGAAATTAATGGTATATGATTTTCTCACTAGATTATGCACAACAACAATTGTATTATATCACCATCCTCAAAATATCTAGGTTCCATGTGTATTCATTTGAAGATTTCAATGATTTGATCGGTGCTGAAATGTTTTCTTTAAGTCATTCCAAATAAAAATTATATTTTTGACATACCCCCACTAACCTGTAGATATCATAATATATTGTGATTCAACATGTTTATTGTTGCACATTGTTATAGATCTTATGTTTGTTTAAGCTTTTGAAATATATTTTGAAGATCATTGTAATCCCAATGTTGAAGTTATATCAAAATTATTAACGACCTAAATTTCAGATGTTTCGAGATTACAGTTTCGCTATTTGCAGATTCAACAATACACTTCCCATTTCTTTTTACATAATAGGATCTATTAAATGGAAAGGCGTTTTCTCAAGTTATTAAATAAATATTTTCTTCATAACATACCACAATTTTAATCGATATCATTGTTGAATCCCTAATGGCTTCAAAGTATTTGGTTTTATATTTTTTCATATATGATGTATTTGTACCATCTCTTCAATTATGTATTGAGGATAATTTTAATGTGAGTTTCAAGTTTGCACTAAAAATATAGTCATTTGAAATTCTTTTATGTTTCTATGGATTGTTTACACTCTTCTTTTTTTAGGTATATGAAATAATGCTTGATGATTCTTTTTGTAATGCAATATTTGAAATATTGTTTATACATGTATATCTTGAAATTTAAAGGCTATTTTTTAGTATTTAAAATTATTTAGTATTGAAATTTAATTGATGTATAAGTTAGGAGTGGATTAAGACTTTAAATTTTTCAAGATGTAATATTAGATTTTAACTCTTTGGGACTGAAAATCAAAATTTCAATAACTTAAATTCTATCAGAAATGTTAAGTTAAGGAATAAGAAAGCATGCTACGAAAGACTCCTACTCTCCTAGTTCATGTGAGAGACTAAATGAATATCAAATTCATAAACAGACTAAATAAAATAAGGATGCAATAAAATCACAGAGAAGAGTCACTTACCAAAAAATAAAGAGATTCAATCACTTAATCAAGATGATGAAGTCATTAATATTAAGTATGAAAATATGAGAGGGATATAAAAATTTCTTTAAATGTTTGTTTTCCTTGATGTTGAGGGTGTCCAAATATTTATACTTCTATTTTTTCTAACAATAGTATTCTTTTTTAGAACATCATGTTTACAAATAAAATGTTCATACAAGTGAGAAACATTAGTACTTTGCAACCAATAGAAGAATTGGCTGATTGGAGGAAAATAATTATTCCAATGAGTACCTAGACATCTCATTTATTTTTTCAGTGATGGTTCTAGCATGTTCGAGAATTTAAACATTCTTTAAAATGTGGTGTTTGGAATTCCTTCTAGCAACTATAGTCAATATCGTTAGCTCCTCTGACAGATACTTCTCTATTGCAACAACATAGGTATTTCAAGTATTTTTCTTTTCATAATATTTTTATATGTCAATGAAAGATATTTATCAAGGTATTGCTGTTTAATGTTTTTGAAAACAATGTAGAAATGAACATCTCTCGATAAATATATTCAAAACTAATACAATCATGATCAATTCCTATGCTTCATCTTCGACCATTTACCAAACTTCAGGAAATCGCCAACAATTATCTCCTTAACCGTAAGTATGTGAAAAATTGTGTTCTTTGTGGGAAGAACATTTTCTTTTAATTTTTTTTTCCTTGGATGTTCTACATCCACAATTTTTTCCACTCGGAAATTTTCCTAACATTAGTCTTTGGGAACATTGTCTTTACATAGAGAGGCTTCATAGAAGTGGAAAATTGTGAGTGCTTTATAAATTATGGAAGAGATTCAATAACGGAAGATAGGCACAATGATTCCATTCAAAGTTAGGTTTCCATCTCGATGTTTCATTAACAGTAATATTCTTGATAGGGTGTTCTTCCGATAATTTGCGACAATATTTTCTTCAAGGTGTGAATTAGAATTTGACATAACTCTATATACAATACTTTTGGTGCCAGAGAAGGTTCACATTACTGCTTTACCGGGCACAACACACGTTCTTGATGTGATTTTTTTGGGTGGAGCCCCGATTATCTTCTTCATTTTGTATCATAGTTTTGACCCATATTCTTATTAGAGGCAATGCCGCTTGTAATTAAACATCGCCTAGGGGGCTGAGGGATATGTCGATGAAGATATGGCATGACAGAGATAAAAGGAGGAGCACTATAGGGTATGTATTTATCAGATTCGGAAATAACCGTTTGGCTGGGTTTCAAAAAATCCAAAGTGTTTGTTTCACTTTCAACAACATAAGCCTAGTATGTTGCTACTATGAGGGCCGGTAAATAAATGATTTTGGTTACAAAGGCTAATGGATTAATTGCAAGAAGCATGATATGGGCACATTATACAATGATAGCCAAAGTGCCATTCATCTTGCAAAGAAAATAAAAATCTCATTCCAAGACTAAACTACAACTCAAGTACCATTTCATAAGGTTAGTAATTGGAATATGGACAATTGAGGATGGAAAGATACACACTAGCGAGAATCCCGGGAGATATGCTAACAAAGTCAGAACTAGGGAGAAACCGAGATTGTTCTTAGTTTCACTGGTTTTTAAGTATGATGATGAAGATTGCAAAATCTAGGTCCAAAGTGAGTCATTGTAGCAAATAAAGTAGCTGGTGGAGTTGCTACCATTAGTCTCCATGTGGGAGATCATTGGGTGGAGCCCGATTATCTTATTTATCTTATCGACATCATTGGACCCCTATTATTAACGAGGAAGTAAACATCGCCCATAACTAAACATTTCCTAGGGGTGCGAGGGGGGCTAGGGGCTATTCATTGTGCTGATGATGTGACTCGTAGAATTCATAAGGCTTGAATTAGGCTTTTTCCTGTAATAAAACCCCTCGTTGCATGAGGGTATTGTATTGAGGCTATGTATTTTATTTGTATCCTTAGAGCGAGAAATGTGAGGGAGACTCAAAGAGAACATAGATATTACAATAGATCCGATGTAGGTTGTGTCTCCTCATTTGGTTGGATAATAGAAAGGAAGGACTAGTCGTTCGGGAGGTGGACGTAGCCCAAACTAGGTGAACCATGTATATCTATGTCTCTCTCGGTTTTATGTAATTGTGTTTTTGTGTTTTCCACATATTTTATGTGTTGCATTGCTATGTAATATATAATTTTCTAATGATTTATATTCAAAGTTTTTATACATTTCAACATATAATTTGTATTCTTTTATGAATATTTTATTTTATTATTTTTAGCATAACCCATTCAAGGAATAGTCTGTTTCGAAAAATTGCAAACTAAAAAAAAACCTATATCAGCTTGGATCAAATTATACCTGTGACGAGGCACAACGAAGAAAATGTATATGTTTTCCTTCAATTTTCTAATCACTTCAAAATTAACCTCGTTTCTTTTGTAATTATGATTTTGAAATTATGATAAAAAATTTGTTTCGATAAGTCTTATTTTGCTTCTTATAAGTCCGTTTTTGATTGATCATAAGTCCGTTTTTGTTTTTGATAACTCGATTTAAATTGGATAAGTTATTTTACATCATCCTTTAGCCCAGGATTATGTTTTGGTAGAGAAATGAAAGTGGTCACCATCATTTTAGTAGATAAATGATTGAATTTCATAAAAATCTACCGAGAATTGATAATTTGTCTATTACACAAATGTACCAAGTTTGCAATGATTTTTATCCTACTATAAAATTTATAACATGGCATGAAGAGTCATTTGTAATAAGATGTAAGAGTGAGAGTTTCATAATTTTTCGCTTTAACGACATGGATTTGTGGTGAAAAAAACCCGGGGTTCCAAGATTTTACCGTAGGTCAAGAGATACTAATAGCATAAGTAAATCCAATATCGAAAATGACACATTCTCATGGTCGTAAATATAATATAGTGGGAAAATAATTTTTCCACAAGATATATATTTTATCAAGTAAAGAAACTTTCACAACGAATAACAACTTGGTTTATTATTTTGAGAAGATGTGGTGTTTAGTCCAAATATTATGGGTGTTATGTGAAGAGACAATGTGTGATGGATGCATAGGTTTACAAAATTATATGGATAAATATTACAAGAATATTGAAGTCGATATGGATTCAGCTTGTTCCTCTCCTAGAAATATCTACTAATGTTTTTAGCATGTGCTATAATATGTTGATAGTGATATCGATTAGATAGGAGAGCTTCGACGTGGAATTAAAAGTGAAAGGACTAATTCTTCGCACTCGCATCCATCATCCTTTATTTCTCGTCTAATGAATGCAGGGAATTGTATCAAATAATAATATTTAATGAAAATTCAGATTCTACACCCGATATTCATGAGTTGCATCAACAAATCTCGTGATCTCTAACAATAAATTTGTAGTATACCTAGGGGGGGATAATATGGGGTACGAGGTACCCAAGGAATAATATGATGTAATGATTTAGGATTATAAATTAATAGGTCATAATTAATAAATAAATTGGTTAACACGCATTATGCAAGGGACCACAAATAGTTAAGAAATAATATGATAAGCCCATTGTATTGGAAGCATGTTTTGAGAGACCCATGGTATCACCAGGGTATTGTATGTATGAAGCCCAGCATGTAGGCCGGATACTCATCGAGGGATGTAAATTATTTTTTTGTGTTAAAAAGTGATGGCTTATGGCGTGATCTCATTTGTTATGAGTACATGGTGTTACCCTACCTCAAGGGTTTTCTCGAAGATCTTAATAAAAAATATTTGTATTACAAAATATTCTAGCATTACATATTTTCTATTGTTATATTTGAAAGTAAGATCCATTACAAGTGGTATCATAGCACTTTCTGGGAAAAGTGAGGAGAATTTATTTTCTTTTCTCTTTTGCAAAAATGTTTATTTAGGAAAATAGGGGCGACGTATTTCATAGATCATATGTGGACATATTTGTAACACCCTCTTCCCACATATACCCAAGTACTGGACTAACGAAGGTAAAAATGTGATGAAAGGATACTAATACATTATTCAACCTCATACATGACCTTTTTAGGAAGTGAACTGCGTAAACAAGACAAACAATCTTTACACACCAAAAACATCCCAAGGAAGTAACCTAACCTAAAAGCCCCCAAACATTGAGGGAGATTGAATTTTTGACCCATTTTATCCGTATACATGGGAAATCCAAGAAAGGTAGCTTAATTTAATTCATGTACTTGCATATTCAAAGGCATGGTAGTGGCAAGAGCCCAACTTTGGTCGTGTTTTGTGCCAACAACACGGATTTGTGCCACCTTTTTAGCTACAAAGGCCGTGCCCACGCCCATAACTTCATGAAACTATAAGGGATAATGAATAAAATAAAAAAGGTGTTTAATAAATCACATCATGAGGAAATCATCTAGATCCCTCCCGCCTACGACAGAAATTCGAACATGTTATAAACATTTATATATTGTGATATACACAACAAACATTTAAATATACGTGGGGGTCTCTTACTTATCCGAGAATCGCTAAGAAAATTTTATCCCCCAAAATAAAAAGCTACTATATATTATATTTGAACATAAATATATGGTTTATTCATTTACAGTGAAAACGCTGATAGAGTCATACATCATCACCGATCAAATACATGTTGGCAACCGTAATAATAACATAAATACAATGGATACAAAAATAATAAAATCCATATAAACTAATACATTTTCATACCAAATATGAAAGGAACGATATCTTCATTACCGAATGTGAAAACTAACCTACAGATAGGATCTCCACGTTCCGCCCAACCATGATTGGCCGAGCCAAGCCTCACTTTAGCCAATCACCCATTCCAAGCATTAATGTGGTATTTCAATCAAACAAATCAATCAAAATCAATCCAGAGCATCGAGATACAAACCACCCCAAACCTCACCTGAAGGACTCCACCACATGGCCGTACATCACAAAAATCAAGCAAATTGGTCTCAATCAAAGTCAAGTACAGGTTCCTGTGAGTGCATCTAGGACTAGTAACTCAACCCCAACTATTACAGGCTTCTAGAAATGTCAGCCTAGAGCTTCAGACTAGTAACTCAACCCACCTAAGAGCTTACATATCCTTTGCCCAACCAAGGCTTCCAAGACTAGTAACTCAACCCACATTTTTATGCCGAGCTTCTTTTGTAATTATTCATTTGCCCCATAATGTTATATTTTTGAAAATATTTACTTTGAGATATAAATAATTAATTTATCACATAATATCAGAAAATATTAATAAACATTTGTTAATAAATGTGAATATTTAATATTGTAAGCCCTGGGATTGCTATATTGTGTGCTTATGTTCAATTTTTTAAAAGAAATGGGAATATGATTCTGTTGATAAAAATTCTACGAGTAATATATGAATATTTTATTTTTCAGATATTTGACGTTTCTGGATTGGTGATGTTGATATTTATGAATAATGTTTTAAGATGTTTTATATGATAAATAACATGTGTAATAACACAATTATTTTAAAACATTTCTTTTTTGCAATATAATATACAATATTTACTTTGTTTTCAATGGTGTTGTTTTTTTTTCCATGGATCGACTTTTGGAAGTTTATACCATTTGAGATTATTGAGCTATATTCGTTGGTTTCTTTAGGTCAGTGTTTATTATATTTGAGCTGCCTGTAAACACTTGGAAGTATTATACAACTATCTTTCTGTTAGTTGTAATTCATGCGCTAGACAAGTAATTTGGATTGCCATTTTTAAGCGATCTTATGGACCATTAATTTTGTTGAATCCTACCTTAATTTACCATGAGCAAGAATAAATATATCCATGTTTTTCTTCATTCTAAATTTATAATTTAATGCAGGTTGCATCAATATTTTTGTCTACACTGGAAGTTATTTTCATTCAAAGAATTATTTCATAGTAACTTCTTACAAAGACCTTATAAATGTTGGTGGTCAAATCTTGGGGAGAGAGGATTCTTTCTCTTATTGGAAAAAAATTTTAATTTTCAAAATATAGAGTTTTTAAAGGGAAGATGTGTACAAAGACATGGATTGACATTTTTTTATTTGCAAATAATGCTCAGTTATTTTAAGATAATAAAATTCTATTTTTTTTTTGTAATGCCCTCAAAGGAAATTTTATTCTATAAAGGAATTTTTATTTTTACTATAACAAGATTACATTAATTTCCTACATACAGTTACACTATCTACTAGTTGGATATTAAATGAAACCATTGGGATTTTCAATTCTTCTTATCGCTAGCATATGTTGTATGTCATTAGGATTGCACAGAACCAACTTCTTCTGTTTAAAATGGTTCTAACGGTGGTTTTTTCTAATTTGAAGAAATGGAGAAATTGAATTTAAATAACCTTGCAATGAACGGTTAAAATATTTTAAATATGATTTCTGGGTTGACATGGAGGTTGCTCGATACTATCTCTATGGATGTTAATAGTAAATTATTAGGACCTCCTTTTCATACTAGTTGAAGAAAAGGATTTTTTAAATAAAATAAAAGTGAAATTAATGGTATATGATTTTTTCACTAGATTATGCACAACAACAATTGTTGATGATATCACCATCTCAAAATATCTAGGTTCCATGTATCTGCTGAGGATTTCAATGATTGATTAGAATAAATGTTTTCTCACTCATTATAAATACAAATTATATTTTTTGATATAATTTCCACTAAGTACAGATATCAATTTAGCCAAGATTCAATATGTTTATTGTTGCATATTGTTACATATCTTATGTTTGTTTAAGCTTTTGAAACATATTTTTGGGGACGTTGTAATTCCAATGTTGAAGTTATATTAAAAGCATGGCCTTATCCTAAAATTTTTGTATGTTTGTTGAGATTAGTTGGTTTTTGCTATTTCGTAGATCTGGGCATAAAATTTCCATTTACAGTACAGATCTATTAAAATGGAATGTTTTTCAGTTATTCAAAGAAATATTTTCGATAACATAATTGCTGTTTCATTTTTAGATATCATGGTTTGAACTTAATAGTTTCAGCATTTATTTTAATAATGCTATATATAGATGTATTTCAATTATCTCTTCTATTTAGTGTATTTGGGATACTTTTAATGTAATTGCTTATAAATTTAAAGATAGTTATTTCAAATTTTAGAAATATGTTTAATGTAGATTGGTTATACTAATTTTTCTATATGAAATAGTGCATTTGATGATTTTTTTGTAATAACATTAAATATTGTTTGTATGTATATCTGTAATTAAAGGCTATTGTTAGTATTTAAACTATTTAATATTGAATTTTCTATTCATATAAAGTTAGAGGGGATTAAGACTTTAATTTTTTCAAGATGTAATAGATTTGAACCTTCTTTGGGAATTTGAAAATCAGCAATTATAAATACAGATCACTGAATACTTAGAGAAATGTTGCTTGGATAATACAAAGCATGTTATAGTATGCTCACTCTCCTTATATTCATGGAGATGACTAAATGAATGATTGGTTGATAATGGTAATTAACAAAATAAGATGTACAAAATCAACAGAAGAGTCGCACAAAAGAAATAATGAGATTCAATCACTAATCAGATGATGAATTCATTGAATAGTGCAGTGAAAATATATAGTATAATGGGAAGAACATTTTCTTCAAATGTTTAAGTTTCTTGATAAATAAGAAATGTCCATATTTATACTTCTTTCAGATTTTCTAAAATGATTTTTTGGGAACATCTGTTACAAAGTGAGGATTTTTCATACAAGTGATAAACATTATTATTGTCCAATGAAGAAATTCAATATTGGAGGGTGGGCATTAGCTATGCCAATGAGCAATTTGTGACATCTCGTTTATTTGTTGATATTGATATGGTTCTTAGCATGGTTGAGAATTTAAATATTTTAAAATGGGGAAAGTTGGAATCGATTCAGCAACCATATAGTCAATATCACCTGTAGCCCTCTAATTTCAGCATACTCTCCCCGTTGCAAAAACATAGTATTTAAGTATTTTTCTTTTCAAGAATATTTTTATACGTCACTGAAAGATATTAATTGTAGTGTTTTTTTATAATTTTTTTTAAAAGGCAAATCGTAGAAATGAACATCTCTCTAAATATATTCTAACCCATAAGAATACTTAATCTATAGGCCCATTCTCAACCATTTAACTACCAAACTTTAGGAATTCGCCAAAATAATTATCTCCTTAATCGTATAATGAAAACTTGTGTTTTCCGTGGGAATTATATTTTCTTCAAATTTTTTTTCCTCGTATGTTGTACATCCACAATTTTTTCCAATTTTCCCCGAATGGTTCAAACATTATTCTTCTTTTAACATCGGTTTCTACGTGAGAGAGGCTCATAGAAGAAAATTAGAAAATTGAATATGAAGAGATGCAATGAAGATAGACACAATATTCATTCAAAATAGTTTCAACCGATAAGTCTTCACTTATTAGTAATATTCTTAATAGGATACAATGAATAATATTTTCGAAGGTGTGAATTAGAATTTCCTGAAATTTAACCTATAGAAAATAATTGCGAAATGTAGAATACTACATACTTTTTGTTAAAAAAAAGAAACACACGTGCTTATAACTTGAGCAGTATTTGATTATCTTCTTTAATTAAATGTTTCGGGGGGTCGAGGGATATGTCGATGCAGATATGGAAGGTGGCAAGAGATAAAAGGAGGAGCACTGTAGTATGTATTTACAATAGGTGGAACAAATGTTAGTTGGGTTTCAAAATCAAAGGCATAGAATTTTCAACAACATACGCAGTATGTTATTGCCACAGAGGCTAGTAAAGGAAATGATTTGGTTACAAAGGTTTGGTGCAATAACTGTATGAAGTGCATGACAGGCACGTTATATGTTGATAGCTGTGTCTCATTCATCTTGCAAATAACCAACATTTCATTCCAAGACTAAAACACATACAAATTTCAAGCACATTTCGTAGGGTTATAAGCTGGGCAGATGGATAGTTGAAGATGGAAAAGATACACGCTAGCCAAACTCGCGTATATGCTAACAAAATTTGTAACTCGGGATAAACTAAGATTGGTGCTTAGTTTCAATTGGTCTTCAAGTATGATGATGAAGATTAGAAACAAACTGTACAAAATGGAGTCATTGTCTAGCAAATGAAGTAGCGGTGGATAAGGCACCGCCCTGCGGGAGATTGTTGGGTGTGGAGCCCGATTATCTTCTTTATCTACGAAGATTGACCCTTGTTCCTAATGGGGTGGAAACATCGTCTTAATTAAACATCAAGCCCTGGGGTCCGTGGGGCCGTTCTGCTGGGCGGATGATCCGACGGTATAGTTATGTTTAATTTAGGGTTTTTTTCCCTATAAGGAAACCTCATTTTTGGAGGGTATTGTATTGCGCTATGTAATGTATGTGTATCCTTAGAGTGATAAAGAGAGATAGGGACGCGAGAGACAGCATAGGATGTCTCCAAACATATCCGCCGTGGGTTTGTGTCTCCTCATTTCGTTGGATAATAGAAAGGAAGGATCTGAGTTTTGTTCGAGGTGGGCGTAGCCCAAACGCGGGGTAAACCACATATATCTATGTCTCTTTGGTTTTATGTGTCTGAGTGTGTTTTATCTTTCCGCATATTTTATGTGTTGGATTGCTCGTAATATATTAATTTTCTCAATCAATTTATGGCTAAAAGCATTTATAAGACATTTGAACATATAATAATTATTTTTCTTTATGAATCGTTATTTTATTATTTTTAGCATAAAGAGAGACCAGCGAATCCCCTCACTCCAACACGAAACTAAAATGCTAATTTACATATCGAGCTTCACATACCTCCTTCATCACAAGCATCTTCGACCTTTCCATATCTACTTCATATCGACTCTCTCTTTCCATTTCCACTCTCCAGTACGGCAGCTCTCTTTACGTTCTTCCGCTCTTCTCAATTTCTGCAGCCTTTATCCTCTTTTATGTCACATTGATATTGCATTTCTTATGAAAGATAACTCCCTTACTATTTTCATTCTGCGGAGTAATAGTAAGTGAACCGGGCCCTGACCCCTATGCCATCCCTAATCGATTCATTTCACTTTTTAGTTCAAAGTTATTGTCATGACTGTAAAATAATTTCATTTACAACACTCATGGAATTTTTTCCTATACTCTATATGTAGAGACTTTTCCTTTGCATCACATATAAAATAATCGAATGAATTTATATTACACTTACAACAAGTATATTTCACTCAGCCCTTCTAGCACTCTCGCTCGTTGTAGCTTTTTCCTTTCTCGACTTGTACATCGTGTATTTTATGTTTCATAGCGATTTATATCGTAACAGGCTCATGCATAAAGACGTCCCGACTCGACCCAAGCTGGCACATTTGACAATGAGTGCCACCATAGTCTCCTTTCCGACTACCGCCTCTTCTACTCATGCGCCCGCAACGTTTCGACAACACTTGCTCTTCTAACCACCGCTCTTCCCTTTGCCTTTGTGTGGGGTCCTTACCATCGTTGCCTTTCACGCACGTTCGAGACTTTCTTTCCATTATCGCAGCCATAGTCGCACTTTTCCCTCTACACGATGCTCATCGAGGTCTTTATAATACACGAAGTCCTTATGCTGCGTTTGCTCCTTTCCTTCATAATCCATCATTACCGCATCAACCACTACGAGCACGAGCGTTGAATTCTAACTACTACATTCTTGTGTTCGAACGTCCTTTTTGTTTTACATTATAATCCTCCCTTTGCTCTTGCCGATAGTGATTTAACAAGCAAAAACCCATACTCCCCGACTTGAAAATCATTTGTAGGCTTTCAACGTTGGCTCATGCATCGCACACGCTTCCATTATCGCACTACACACTTCGGTGTTCGCGACATGATTCTTGGAGCGCTTTATCCTCCCGGAGCTATGCGAATTGAGATATATGATTTGGGTCCCATAGCCTAACTTCACCTTCCCTTTAGACGTTTAGCTTTGAACTATATTGCCGCATCACATCAGTATGCATCTCGGAATTCTCGAGGTGGTTCATGTCACTCGCTTTCCAATTTTGATGTGATTTCTTCTACAAAGAGCCCTATGTCCTGGATTTGAAATCCTTTGCAATTTAACTGCGAAACCTACTGCCGCATCCACCTTTATCGCCGCTGTCGCAAGATTTAGCTCATAGAAATAACAAGGTTCCTCTTGCTCATATATGATAATGCGACGCATCACATCGCAAACCCCACTTCTTATCGCATTGCAACTTAAAACAATTAACTTGCGATAAATTAACATATAAATATAGAAATTGTACATGTAGCGATAGGCGGTATGTGGGCTATGTCCACGTCATCTCCATGCTCATTATGCCACGTCACCTTGCCACATCCTTGCCACATCATGGCCACGTCACTACCATGTCGCCATCGCCATGTCACTTGTCATCTCATCGCCATGCTCACTACCACCGTCATCACCATGTCACTCCCCCGTCATCTCCCACACTTCACATTACGCAATTTCTCAGTGTCTCTTTTGTGTTTGTTGTCACACCTCTGCCCTTTACATGCCAAAAGAAGATATAAACTCTCTCTTCTTCATTTATTTATTCTTTCATTGGTCAAAACCCATAGCATTTTTAAAGCAAACTAACACTATATATGTTAAAACATTAACAAGAGTGCTTTTTATACTTTCTCATTTTCCCTATGGATAAATCCTTGAGTAAACCCACCGTAGCTGATGACACTCGGAATTTTCTTAATTGAAAGTTACTCCACCATTATATGGTTCTCTTTATATTACTCATTCACCATATATATATAACATTGTATCACCTTATATATATATATATATATATATATATATATATATATATATATATATACATATATATATATAACATAGCATATAGCATTTATGTAACCCCATATATATGTTCTCACACCGTATATATATATATATATATAAATCCTTGTATACACCTTTTAACACTTACGTTAGGAATGAAATTTTGAAAATGTTAGCAATACCTCCTATTACATGTGTGTAACAAGTTAAATCTTAATGTCCATATTAACACTGACTAACACGCACACGGCACTTCATGTTTGAATTTATGCGTAGGTGACTTTCCTCGAGCGAGTTATTTTACACGGAGATTGTCGCGTATCATCCGTCAAGGACGATGTAGTCCTTTCTCATTAACTATCTATGTGATACTTGTTTTTTGTTCTCGGTTACCGCTACCATGGTACTCAACTGACTTTTCCCGGCACTATCCGGGATTACACATATCCTATCAAACTTATTTTCCACTATACGTTTTATATGTCGTAGTCACTTATGCTTATATCATCTCTCGGGTCCCGCGAGGTTGTACCTACTCGCTCGACGTTTAATTGTGGTTTAACCATTCGGCGACGCAGTGAGGTACCATATCTCTTGTACGACCATTACTATTCTATCGTTCTCGGGATTCTTCTTGTCCTGGTTGTGGATGGAGATTTTCACGTCTCCATGGCTCTTTTTCCGCGAATCACACCTTTACATGTGGACCCGTGCTCAACGTCCGACTCTAGAAGTTCGGGCAGAACTGCTTTATTATCTCCGGTTATTCATTATCTTGTTTCATTTTGAACTCGTCGCTCCGTGTTCCGACTCTCATTCTTCCACCATGGAGCATGCCGAAAGAAATGTTACCGGTCGAAGGGTATGTCCATTCCCATGCAAATCATACGGTACGCGTTTCATTTACGAATCTATGGTCGGCGGCGTTAACATATGAATCGTTTTCTCTCGATGAAGGATACATATTCCTCGTATAGGCTATTTTCATTTCTTATGGATTTTCCAATGGCGGCGCGCGAAGTGTACACGCTTGCGCGACGCATTTCGGTTGCATCCCGATTTCACGGTGAACCCAATCGTGGAGATAGGTAATGAAGTGATCGTTCTTCTTATTTTTCTCTCTCACGACAAGATTTGTAGGTCTGTAACTTTCTAACGAGCAATAGAGTCTATTTAACCAACTTATCTATTATTCTTTACGGTACCATCGTTGTTTTTCATTAACAACCCTGATAGAAAACAAATGGGTTTAGCTTTCATTTTCTCTTCTTATGTTGAATTGATGATATGCGGTGTTCGAGCGTTATGCGTGAACGGTTTGTATTCCGCAGGGAGAAATCCGGAGATCATTGTCCGGGTTTAATTTATTATCCCAGACTGGTAAACCATAATGGCATTCTCTTTACGGCGAAATGATTAATCGTTCCACTACGTTTTTGTTTCGAGAATTTATTCCATATTATTACTCGGGTATACGATTCCCACCTTCGTTAATCTTCGTTTTGCTCGTCGGTAAGAGAGTTGTTATTACCCTATATCTCTCCACTAATATTCATCGTAATGTTGGATACAGTATTATGGCCTTCCTTCACACGCCCATTTGTTATCCGCTGGTCTCTCGCGTTTTTCGACAAGTTCGGTCTGCTTAATGTTCTGTTCCTCGTCTCTTTGTACGGGTTATACTCGGCTTTCCCAAATCGTTTACTTGGGGTTTCTTGCTACGTGTTCCAGGCACCCCGTTGTGATCTCATGAAATCGTAGAAGTTATTATTTGTTTACATTATGTTCTCTATTACGTGCTACGACCCTCAAATTTGTATAAGGAAATTCTTAAAACGTGGACACATTTACGAACTAGGGTATACGAAAAGATCGATGTTTATAATTATGACATTTAGTAATATGCCGTATGGAGTGGCCGAGTAAATATCTATGAATCCTCCCTTAACCGTCTTTAATATTGAGACGCCGTTTATCCCGACGTCATGATTTTGCGGGGGTTTCATTTTTATATAGTTTGTTGATACGAATTAGAACCACGAAGTAATCGATAGTGAATTCATATGAGTCCGCCTATTACTCGGTTATGCTTTGCGCCCTACGATGATGGTTATTTTTCTATTCCGATCTTAACGTTGAATTATGACTATACATTTTTCGATAGGGGATAGTTTTAATTGTTTTATACTAATTATACATATCATCACTTTCATCGCTTGTTGTATTTTTTTTCAATGATTGTCGACTCGACGACAGTTCTATTTTCATGAACGTCGAGGTAATATATATATATATACATACTCAATTGTCGGTAGAATATGTGGGTATCCCGTGGGTCGTGTAGGAGCTAGTTTACGAAATTGTAACCTTCTTCGAGCGGACTTATTTTTTTTATTAATAATAGCCGGATTGAAAGTGATTTATTTTTCTAGTGTTGGATATGGAATAGGAAGTCTCGTCTCAAATTCCCAAATCTCATAGTAACTACTATACAATTACACCATAATACTTTTCGAGTTCCTTTCTATAGATTGTATCGGAAAGGGGTTTGTCAACTCGACTAGTCTCTTTTTTCCCGGAAGCTGTTAAATGAACGTATGGAATTTTTTTAGAGTATAGTTTACGTCTCACCAATCAGTTGCACTCAGTACTAGTACACACACCGTTATTTCAATACAACGGATACAACATCTTACTCTATTTTCTCCAATGCATGTATATAATAGAAATTATTTTGTCGATTAGAAGTAGGTTAACACTTATCTTAATGCCCTTCCTATAATAATTTGCTTACTTACGGATCTGCAGATCCAACTTAACAATTAATTGAAAGATGTTATAGGAACTCTACTTGTAGTACCATTTCAAGCTTATGGATGCATACTAATAGTTCGGAGTAGCTTAAAATTTAATATTCGGTAGAGACTAAGTATTCAGCGATTTAAACCATCCGTTGGTTTAGAGTTTCGTTGAATTCTACTCTACATCTTTATGCTTGCTACAACTATACAGAGTTTAAGAGAGGTAAATGCCCGATGATTAACTCGTTAAATGTAGCATTTATAAAGGTACTATATAGTCAATTGTTTTATATGTAGCCAATTCATACCTTATAACACGGACATATCAATAAATTCGGTTTCATGTAACACATACCATGCACACAGTAGACCAACCTCCCAACCTTAGAGTCCTTTGTCTCCGAGAACTCACCCCCGAGCCGAGAGATCACCTCCTAGAATAGATCAGCCTCTGATGCTGTTGGGAGCGACTTATTTAAGCTATGATTTCCGCAAGCATGTTTCTAGTGCTGTGTCCGGTAATAGCGGGATGCTTTCCTTCCCCGTTTGCACTATGGGCTTCCCATTTTTGGGGACTCTTTTAAGCTATTTTATGCTTTTCCTCGGCTTTTCCAGCATTTTTTCCTCTTCCCAACTACTTTCCTCATCATTGGGGAAATTTAGATTCTTACTCAAAATCTAAATTAGAAATAATTTCTTTCAAGGATTTTTGAAAGATTGTGGGGAATCTGTTGCCTTATCCATCCTCATGAATATGGCAAGTGATCGCAACATCTCATTTTGGTCCATCCGTACACAATCATTTTATTCATTTCCTCAAATTAAATATTTAATTACATTCACAAAATAATTATCCTTTGGGGTCCACTCCCCTTAGGATTAAAGTTCAAATGTCTAGCTTTGAAATTCAAAGACATAAATTGGGGGTGTTACATATTCCCCCTACGAAAATAAACACCATCCTCGGTGTTATTATTTAACTACTAGAGTTCAATTTTTTCAAACAAAAATGGATATCTTTCCATCATTTCGGCTTTCTTTTTCCCGGGTAGCTTCTTGGTAGTAAAGTGCTTCCACCGCACTTTTACTTCTGGGATATCGTGTTCTATTTCTCAATTCAATTTCTTCCCGCTCCAATATTTGAAGCGGTTTGGCGTAAAACTCCCCTTTCGCGGTTCCACCCGTACAACATTCCAATCAACTATGTGAGACGCATCATGCACATATCTTTTAATAATGAAACATGAAATACATCATGAACTCTAACATGGGGTGGTAAGGCCGGCTTAGCAAAGCCACTGGTCCCACCCTTTCTAATACTTCAAAAGGACCACAATATCTAGAGCCGAGCTTTTGCACAACTTCTAGCATGAAGTGTGCTCTTTTTTGGGTTTAATGCGCAGATACACACGATCCCCCACTTTAAATTCTCGGTAGTAATCGTTTCTTATCGAGCATAACTTTTACGGCAATCTTGTACTTGTCTTGATGTTTCTTTGTATTTGTTTAACAATTCTTTCCATTTCTTGTAAAGCATACGAGTCCCAACTTTGTAGTTTATCTTTTCTGGTGGCTCCCGGCTAAGAGTCCGACATTTTCTACCATAGAGTGCCTCAAACGGACTCATTTTTTATGGAGGATTGATAGCTATTATTATAGGAAAATTCAGCTAAATGCAGAGTAGTCCTCCCATTTTGAGAGGCCTATCCATTACATACATTCTAAGCATATCCTCCAAAATTTGATTAGTTCTCTCTATTTGGCCATCGGTCTAAGGGTGGTAAGGAGTGCTAAAATTCATTTTAGTACCCATCTCTCCAATAGCCCTTTCCAAAAAGCTGTTGTAAACTTAGCATCCGGGTTCGAAACAATGACTTTTGGAACCCCATGTAACCTTACTATTTCTTTTAAAAAACACTTCGCACTGCGAAATGTCCCAAAAAGTGAGACTTAACGAGTATGAAGTGGGCAACCCTTTAGTTAAGGTGTCTACTACCACCATGGTCGAGATCATGTTGGTATTTGGTTTTGGGCAATCCCTGCATATAAAATCCATGGAAATTGTGTCCCACTTCCATTCACGCAATCGGTAAAGGGTTTAAAAGACCGTGCAGGATGCTCGATGTTCGGCCTTTGACTAGTTGACATTCCATGCATCCGCTTAAATATTATGCTACATATCTTTTCATTCCCCGGCCGAACAATTTCTTTTTCGTAGTTTCGTGAACATTTTCTAATATCTGGATGTCTTGCATATGAGTACAGTTTGTGATATTCATCTAGAATTTCCCTTTTCAAGGACTCTACATTGGGAATATAGAACTTTGTTTTTATATCGAGATCAACCCTTCTTGGTTTTGTGTGAAATCAATTTTCTCCTTTACGTAGTTTGACCAAGAGTGTTTCATAGTTTGGATCTTGATTGATTTCGCTTTTCTCACCAACTCTTCTACTTCGATCCGGGCACTACTTCCCATGCTCGTTTATATTCGGCAAGCATTCACGCTATGCATCAAGCAACTTTATTTTCTTTTCCTTTGATATGTTTTATGTCCATATCAAATTCACTTAAAAAAGGACAACCATCCGGCTTGTGTTGCATTCGAATCGTTTGGGAAAAGAAATATTTAAGACTAATATGATCAGATCATCAATGTAAACTTTTTCCCAAGAAGATAGTGCCGCCACATTTTCAAAGCATGGATAACGAGTTGCTAATTCCAAATCATAGGCACTATAATTTTGTTCATGTATTTTCAATTTCCTAGATTCATATGCAATAAGCTGAATTTTCCTACAACAGAACTCCTCCCACTCCCTCTCTGAGGCATCCGTACATACTACAAATTCTTTTTCGGGATCGCAATCTTCGATGATAGGGGCTGAAGTAAGTTTTTGTTTTAATTGTTCGAAACTTGTTTTGACATCTTTCAGTCCACACGAACTTGACACCCTTTCTTTCCAATGAGGTGATGGGATATGCTATAGCGAGAAAATCTCTCTACAAATGCGATAATAGCTCGCAATCCCCATGAATGACCTCATTGCTGAAACATCGGTTGGGAATGGCCATTCTTTAATGGATTTTATCTTTTCGGGGTCAACCAGCAAGGCCTTTTCGAGAGATAATATGACCCGGATATTGAATTTTATCTTTATAAAATTCACATTTTCTTGAACTTGGCATATAAGCGGTTTTCTTTTAGAGTTTGCAACACTATTCTCAAGTGTTCTTTATGCTCATCCTCATTTCTGGAGTAGACTAAAATATCATCTATGAACACAAGAACAAATTTATCCAAGTACTTATTCAACACATCTTGTTCATCGGACACATAAATGTGGCGAGAGCATTTGTCAAACCAAAAGGTAGGACTACAAATTCGTAGTGTCCATGCATCGGTTCGAAAAGCTCGTTGCTCGATGTCTTCTTCCTTGATTACGAGTCTGGGTGATGCCCAGATCTTAAGTCAATCTTCTAAAATATCGAAGCTCCTCTTACTTGATCAAAAAAGATCATCAATTCTAGGTAAAGGGTATATATTCTTAATGGTCAACTTGTTTAGTTGGCGATAATCAATGCACATCCTAAAAGTTCCATCTTTCTTTTTTCACAAATAAGATCGGTGCTCCCCGAGGAGACACACTAGGTCGGATATACCTTTTATCTAGCAATTCTTGCAATTGCATTTTTTAGTTCCATAAGTTCGGGGGACTCATTCGATAAGGGGCTCGAGCAAACGGGGGTTTCTCCCGGCCCTAAATCGATGGAAAAAATCAATTTCTCTTCGGGAAGATGAGGAATCTCATCATCGGGAAGACTTCCTTAAACTCTTTTACCACCGTAACTCCTCTAGCAGATTTTCTCTAGTTCTCTGCTCCACTTCCTCCACATGCTATTGCATAAACTTGATATCCTTTCCTAGCTATTCGTTTTAATTGCGGCTTGCTGATATTTGTCTCACCTATGATAGGTTTTTGGTTTTCCTTTGAGAGTAAAAGGTTTCCCTTCCTCATCCACACAATGTAGGGTTTTATCCCGACGGATTCATCAAATCTTTCTTGTAACATACACCATTAACTTCACGAGGGAAATATAGGGAGTTAAAATTTTTTATACAAGTTACTCATCATTACATAGAATATTTAACGAGTTCACGGTGATAACTTTTAGAAATAAGAATATAGTAACTCCTTAACCCTTAACAATCTCCATTACAATATATTAACTTAATACTATGTGATGTAACCATCCATTCATCTCATTACTCATGTGGTAATCACATAATTTCCATTATGAACATCATACAAGAAATGAATCCAAAATCATCAACTTGACACAATAATCAATCACATCATTGAACACGAATATACCATGGAAACCCCATAGAGGGTGAAAACCGACAGAACGTTTAATTTTATTATTAAACGCTCGTGAGGGTGTTCAGCCCATCACTCAATGGCTTATAAGGGAGACCATCCCTTAACCATAGCTATAGCAATTACAATAAATATGATACCATTTACCCTCCTGGTCTTCATATCTTCGAGATCTTCACCTCTTGGTGGCATGGATATACCTACAATGGACCATCGTACATTGGACCTTCCTGCAATTCACACTCGTCCGCACGAACATTAATCATTTACACGCTACCATGTCAAGCATAATCTTCCTTTGTACATGTCACCATAATTCCCTCGCTATGATGCCTTCAACATAAAATGATGTCAAGATTCATAAAATATTAGTCAATCACTATAGTAGTTTCTCCATCTACTCATGTATAATCATGACAAGCAAGTACAAATTACCTTGTCATTCTCTCTTTAATAACACATACCTTATATGTGTCGTTATAGATCATCACAATAACTAATGCTTACGTCGATATAAGCACACATTCCCTGGAAGACATTAGCTACATCTCCCCAAACTTTCTTTAAAATAGTGATACATCAGACTAAGATATTAATGCACGTGATTTACATACATTTAATAAAAAATAGCTAACCCTTAAGCTATTACCTTTAGTGCATGGAATGCAAGTTAACATAATGATTGTCTCTTCCAAGCATGCGAATGCATACGATTCCAAAAGACTCTCCCTAAAGGAGTGCCTTCACAACAAAGCACATAAATCATGTTCAACGTAGTTTAATAGTTCCTTAATATAACTTATTAGTTCCTTTAATGATGAATTTATTAAATAACTTAACTTTACCATAACCGTGGTAAACAATCCATAGATTTATTAATTGACTAATATTTGCAAACACCATGGTAATCTACCCATGGTTTTATGAAACAATTAATGTTTGTCAACACCATGGAAAAACTACCCATGGTTTTATGAAACTATCCATGGATTTGTTGAATAACTAATCTTTTACCAATGTAATATCATTAGTTGATAAATCTTATTAGAATATCTTCCTAAATATTAAGATAGCTCAACATTTCTTTATACATGCAAAGAACACACCTCTATACCATAATGGCTATTCTTTGTGCATGCAAGAGAAATAATTCTCTCTCTCTTTGTGTGCATGCAAGAGAGATAGCTCTTCCTTTATCGTAGGAAAACACATAACTCCCTTCTTAGATTTCTATCATCATGAACTACTATTTTTCATGTAAAAGAAAAAAAGATTATCATAATAGCAATCTTTAAAACAACATGGATTCTCTTACAAATAACTTCTTGAATACTACCACTCTTAACTATTATGTAAAAGATTGGCATAATAGCAAAGAATAACATAATAGAAATCTTCTCAAGAAACATGGATTCTTTTCCAAAAAACCCACCCAATAAGTTTCCCTTTTACCATTCAAGTATTAACGTAAGAGTCTTTTCAAGAAAAGACAACAACGATTCTTTTTAGAAAATAACCACAAAATCTACGTGGTTAATCATCTTTTAATTAAAAATTCCTATGCATGATGACATATCATCGCACAAGGACTATTGTATGAAAATACACAATTTTACCTAATAAGAAAAGAAAACCATATTTTACTCTCATATTCATCTTTTGAATTTAATATTCAAAAGCATTAAAAGTTGCAATTCAATGCGTATTGGTCATATATTTAAATATCAATAATTTACTATGAGTTTGGCAATCCAATATACATAAAGTATTGCCATATGCTAATAGCACATTGTAGAATGCAAGAATTTCTATCCTCCAATATAATTGTATGTTTAATTATAGTGAAAAGGTTAAGATAAAACATGCATATACTCATATGAGTTTTCCACAAAAACTATCATCATGAAATTATTATCATGAAATATCAATATATTAAAAGAGAGAATCTTACCAAACCACTCTCGAATCTCATGAAAAGAAGACAAACAAAATCACCTATTCTCGAGGTTGACCCTTCCTTCCAGATTCAACATTATGGAATCTCATGAAAAGAAGACAAATAAAATTACCTATTCTTAGGTTGACCCTTCCTTCCGGATTCAGCATTATGGATGGCCACGTTCACTTGGTATTCTACACTCCCACGCCATTGTTGATACTTCAAGGAGCTCCTTCCAATCGTTTAAGTCATGCATTAACCATTGTTGCCTCATTACGAATTCCCTAGCTTCCAATTTAGTGGAAGGCGGCATTCTCACATCCGTCTAACCGAGAGGGTCAAATCTCTTTAATAAATAGATAAGAGACTTCAACTCGTCTTGCAGTGAGAGCAATATAAATCTGCTAAAAAAAGAAGTATGGCGATTGTCATATCGATAACCCTTGCAATAAATCAAGGGAACGAAGCACGGGGCATCGCGAGATTGGATGAGCGATTTCCTCTAACAAATGAGTGAGCCGCTCCAAATGAATGAACATTCTTCGACCGATCAAAAGCCCAATTGCAAAACACGAGAGAACTAGAATTCTTCTTCGGGCCCTTGTTGGCGCACTTCTCTTTCCTTTTTCTATATGCGAGACATGTTCGTTTTAAGTGATTCAAGAATCCATTTACATTAAACCAATTCTTTATTTCCTTTATTAAATAGTTAAACTCTAAATATATTTACAATATTCATTTACGTAAATTGAGGAGGTCGGTTACATACTCCCCCCCTTAAGAGAACACCGTCCTCGGTGTGCTTCTCGCATTGAAGTTAAAACTTATACTCGTGATATAATAATATAATCAACCCAAAGGGCTCATTCCCCTCACAAGGAAACACTTTCATTTCCTTAAATGCCATTAATTGAATCAATAATGTTTTTTTTTCCATATTCATAAGCATGTATAGCGCAAAGAAAATTTCATTTCCATTTCTACTGCTTATCCCTTATTCAATTCACAAAAGTATAGAAAAATCTCTATACGAACTTACCAATTACTATTGGTATAAATGATGGTTTTTACGCAACCTCTCATCGAATGGTTGAACACCCATCAACACTTCCTAGATAGAGCCTGTAATGTATGACTAACAATTCAATCACATTATTCACATAGTTTTCAAAATGAAAATACTTGAAACTATCAAACATTCTTGCAATATCACGGATGTTTTAATCAAGTACTTCCATAAGTACTCAGAGAGAACCAATCCTCTCATCAATGCATTATGTGCACACTATCTTAGCTCTCGCTAAGACATTCAAACAAATTAGTAATAAAATAAATGAGCTTATACCTTCGATAATTTATTTTAATATAACACCATTTTTACTTAACTTGTTCTACTATGAGAACCACAATGGTAACAAAATGCTCCTCCTAATCCATAGGATTGAGTCATTTTTCGCATCCAGATAGATCAATCTTTCCACACTAAAACGTCTTTATACTTATCTGGAAATTTAGTCTTTCAAGCTGTGGTCCTCCCAACCATCAAGTGAGGCAATTACGTCCTCCACTTTCCCCCTAGCTCCAAAATGCGGATAGTGTCACGAGTCAACGATTGGATCTTTCTCTGTCGTGACATCGGGATGGCCAATCCGATCACACTCGGAAAAAGCACGGAAGAGAAATTCGGGATGGTCCGGTCCAATTCTCCAATTCGAGTCCTACTCGGATGTTTTTGGCTTTACTAAGGGTTGCTTTCGTAAGCTATTTTCTACCGGGTCCCAACCCATCTCAGAAAATACTCCTCCTTTACCAATTTCACGAGACGCCTACTCCTCCCCAGGGATCCGACTTATCCTCGAGGAGTAGGTAGCTGTCTTTCCAGCTCGTCCCCAACCACTTCTGTTCTTGGAAACAATTACCATTAGCTTAAAAATATTTTCTTTTCATTAATTAATTCCAACGAATTTAAATAACTTGCTTTATCAACAATGACGATTTAAGTTTTTCTTGCCGGATAAAAGAAAATTAAACAAATTGTCTTTAACTAGTTAACACTAATTAAATTTAATGAAGTTGTCACAACTTCCCCCCTAGAAGTAACATACGGGTGTTGTAATTAAAACATGATACTTTAACGTTTCTTTGTTGCAATCCACATTGCCATGTTTGCGATGTTTTATTTTCACAGTTTTTGTTTCTATTAAGCTACCCATGCTTACAATAAGAAACAATACTAATCGTAAATATGCATTTCTCAAGCACATAATATCTTATGCAAACATTTCCAATTCCCATAATGTTATGTTCCAACAGATCGACATACAAAGTAATTATCATAATCACTTTTTTTCACAACTTTCAAATAGCTTTAGTCAAAATCGATTCGTGCATATAACTTTCATTAGTTATTCATTCATAACTAGTCAATAGTTTTAATGCATCCATGATGACTCATGCAAACACTAGTCGATCAACAAGTCCTTTATTGAAGTTTCACAACTTGACCCATTAAGAGGTTTTATTCGATTTAATTTAAACACTATATCATATTACGGTAGGACTTTCCTCATATTTTGCATTCATGCATTAGTTTCACACACCATCACTATACACATTCATATTTTTAAAGTAGTGCATGGTAACTTAGAAATTTTATTGCATGCAAAACAATTTCTTCTTTTCAAGCTCAAATGAAAAGTAACTATTTTTATTTCATGCTTTTATACTTTCTTTCCTAAATAAATAAAGCATAACACACATATTAACCTCATATGCATATTCTTATGCATTTTTAAAGAATCAACATGCATATGCATAGACTTCTTAAAATAACATAAAATACTTATCTTTATTTCATTTGAAGGACTTCTCTCCCTAGTGCAATACTCATCCTCATCGAGGATTCACATTTCTCCTCCACGGCGAATGTTTTCTTTTAGCAGACATTGATAAGATTTTATAGCATGATTAGATAAAACCTTAATCAATAAATAATCAATCTACGAATGATCCTTTAACACCTATTCAATCGCATATATGAGATGTGATTACCATGTCACAACATGCTTTCTTCTAACATCTCTACATTAGTGTGACTAAGTAATTATCAATTCATGTCATATAACTCCCACATTATTATGACATTTTCCACACACGCACACATTTATACAAGACAAATCACTATATCACGTTCGAGAAATTCCTTTAATGGAAAATAACACACCTGTGCATTCGCTTTACTTAAACTTTTACAAAAGACCCACCACTTCAGCCTTTGCCTTTGGAGCATGCTATTATATTAAAGCTAACACATTGATCGTTGTTCCTATGCATACAATGCATAAAGATTCTAATCTTAATTTCCCAACGAGTACTTAACATAATCGAGTAGGCAAACTCATGATTGCTCTTAAGGACACATAACATAATAGGCATGCAAAACATGGTTTTATTTTCCACAAAACTAATGGAATAACCATAAGAATACATGCCTTATTCTTGAGATATTATACCCACATTAACCATGTATATATTTCAAGGAAAACAAAACATTACTTTAGCTTTGTACATGTAATTCATCTTCTTTGCCAAAGAATCTTTTTCTAAAGTATGATAACAAAACATGTTATCGTTTCCACATATAGACTTATTTTTCTTTTCGATGAAATCTAATACAAATATTGCATGCAAAGAACCTTGTTCCTCTATGATTCTACATGCAAGTTGCTCATGCTTTGCTTCCAATAATTTATCATAGATTGCCTCTTTTATGCATAAAAACTATGCAATACTAATAAGGTTAAATTAACCTTTAATATAATCAAATCAAGAAGTTGACATAATACATCTAGCAATGTAGTATATTCAAGAGGTTATTATCTTTAACCTATATTTATTTTCAATAAAGGAACTTGGATTTCTTATCACTTTTTAAAGAGATCAATCTTCCTATCTTTTCTTAAATAAGATATAAAGGCAAGCAAGTTTACTCATTTATGTTTTACTACTTGCTCACACCTTTCAAGATACATACTAGTAATCTTTGCAAGAACTCACATGGGTTCTTTTCGAGCAAAAACTAGCATAGTAGTTTGGTCTTTTACCATGGTATATCTTTCTAAAAGATTATCATATTAGAAATGCTTTATTACTTTCCAAAAGAACTAGCACAATCTTGCATATTAAGTAAAACCATATTTTACTCTATATTTGTCTCCTTCGAGTTGCAAGATTTACATGCAAGGTTTATTTTCAAGATATACATATTTATTTTCTAGAAAAATCAAATGTATATTAGTTAAATTTTCAAGAGAAACATGCACATGTTTCATTTTTCAAAAAACCAAAAATCCCATCTTCTTTCATGAAAACTTCAACACAACAATAGAAGTTTTTTACGCACATGGAAAATACATATCTTTTTTTAAATAAACTCTAACTTAATAGTTATTTACTTTGTAAGCATTGTGTTTTCCAAAAATGCAATAACTATTACTTTCAAGACAAGAAAGATATTAGTACTTATCTCTTAAAACTCATTGTTCAACTTGATTAGAGATGCGATGCCTTCCTTCACATATGCGCATTTCATCTCGGATCCTTCGACTTCTTTTTCGCTAAATCCCAAAGGCGCCGGTTTTTGAACCTTTAGCTTTGATACCACTTGTAACATACACCATTAACTTCACGGGGAAATATAAGGAGTTAAAATTTTTTATACAAGTTACTCATCATTACATAGAATATTTAACGAGTTCACAATGTAACTTTTAGAAATAAGAATAGTAAACTCCTTAACCCTTAACAATCTCCATTACAATATATTAACTTAATACTATGTGATGTAACCATCCATTCATCTCATTACTCATGTGATAATCACATAATTTCCATTATGAACATCATACAAGAAATGAATCCAAAATCATCAACTTGACACAATAATCAATCACATCATTGAACACGAATATACCCGACAAAACCCACGTAGAGTGAAAACCGACAAGCGTTTAATTTTATTATTAAACGCTCGTGAGAGTGTTCAGCCCCATCACTCAATGGATTATAAGGGAGACCATCCCTTAACCATAGCTTTAAGCAATTACAATAAATATGATACCATTTACCCTCTGGTCTTCATATCTTCAAATCTTCATCTCTTGGTGGCATGGATATACCTACAATGGACCATCGTACATTGGACCTTCCCTGCAATTCGCTACTCGTCTGCATGAACATTAATCATTTACCTGCCACCATGTCAAGCATAATCTTCCTTTGTACATGTCACCATCATTCCACTGCTATGATGCCTTCAACATAAAATGATGTCAAGATTCATAAAGTATTAGTCAATCACTATAGTAGTTTCTCCATCTACTCATGTATAATCATGACAAGCAAGTAAAGTACCTTGTCATTCTCTCTTTAATAACACATACCTTATATGTACTGGGTTATAGATCATCACAATAACTAATGCTTACGTCGTATAAGCACACATTCCTGCAAGACATTGGCTACATCTCCCCAAAATTTCTTTAAAATAAACTAATACATCAGCTAAGATATTAATGCATGTGATTTACATACATTTAATAAAAAATAGCTAACCCTTAAGCTATTACCTTTAGTGCATGGAATGCAAGTTAACATAATGATTGTCTCTTCCAAGCATGCGAATGCATACTTTGATTCCAAAAGACTCTCCCTAAAGGAGTGCCTTCACAACAAAGCACATAAATCATGTTCAACGTAGTTTAATAGTTCCTTAATATAACTTATTAGTTCCTTTAACCATGAATTTATTAAATAAATTAACTTTACCAACACTGTGGTAAACAATCCATATATTTATTAATTGACTAATATTTGCAATCACCATGGTAATCTACCCATGGTTTTATGAAACACTTAATGTTTGTCAACACCATGGAAAAACTACCCATGGTTTTATCCAGGGATTTGTTGAATAGCTAATCTTTACCAATGTAATATCATTAGTTGATAAATCTTATTAGAATATCTTCCTAAATATTAAGATAGCTCAACATTTCTTTATACATGCAAAGAACACGCCTCTATAACATAATGGCTATTCTTTGTGCATGCAAGAGAAATAATTCTCTCTCTCTTTGTGTGCATGCAAGAGAGATAGCTCTTCCTCTTATCGTAGGAAAACACATAACTCCCTTCTTAGATTTCTATCATCATACTACTATTTTTTCATGTAAAAGAAAAAAAAGATTATCATAATAGCAATCTTTAAAACAACATGGATTCTTTTACAAATAACTTCTTGAATACTACCACTCTTAACTATTATGTAAAAGATTGGCATAATAGCAAAGAATAACATAATAGAAATCCTCTCAAGAAACGTGGATTCTTTTCCAAAAACCCACCAATAAGTTTCCCTTTTTACCATTCAAGTATTAACGTAAGAGTCTTTTCAAGAAAAGACAACAACGATTCTTTTTAGAAAATAACCACAAAATCACGTGGTTAATCATCTTTTAATTAAAAATTCCTATGCATGATGACATATCATCGCACAAGGACTATTGTATGAAAATACACAATTTTACCTAATAAGAAAGAAAACCACATTTTACTCTATATTCATCTTTTGAATTTAATATTCAAAAACATTAAAAGTTGCAATTCAATGCGTATTGGTCATATATTTAAATATCAATAATTTACTATGAGTTTGGCAATCCAATATACATAAAGTATTTCCATATGCTAATAGCACATCGTAGAATGCAAGAATTTCTATCCTCCAATATAATTGCATGTTTAATTATAGTGAAAAGGTTAAGATAAAACATGCATATACTCATATGAGTTTTCCACAAAACTATCATCATGAAACTATTATCATGAAATATCAATATATTAAAAGAGAGATTCTTACCAAACCACTCTCGAATCTCATGAAAAGAAGACAAACAAAATTACCTATTCTCGGGTTGACCCTTCCTTCCGCATTCGGCATTATGGAATCTCATGAAAAGAAGACAAATAAAATTACCTATTCTCGGGTTGACCCTTCCTTCCGGATTCGGCATTATGGATGGCCACGTTCACTTGGTATTCTACACTCCCACGCCATTGTTGATACTTCAAGGAGCTCCTTCCAATCGTTTAAGTCATGCATTAACCATTTTTGCCTCATTACGAATTCCCTAGCTTCCAATTTAGTGGCAGGGAAGCATTCTCACATCTGTCTCAACCGAGAGGAGTCGAATCTCTTTAATAAATAGATAAGAGACTTCAACTCTGTCTTGCGAGTGAGAGCAATATAAATCTGCTAAAAAAAGAAGTATGGCGATTGTCATATCGATGACCCTTGCAATAAATCAAGGGAACGAAGCACGGGGCATCGCAGATTGGATGAGCGATTTCCTCTAACAAACGAGTGAGCCTCTCCAAATGAATGAACATTCTTCGACTCATCAAAATCCCAGCGCAAAACACAGAGAACTAGAATTCTTCTTACGGGCCCTTGTTGGCACACTTCTCTTTCCTTTTTCTATATACAGCACATGTTACGTTTTAAGTGATTCAAGAATCCGTTTACATTAAACCAATTCTTTATTTCCTTTATTAAATAGTTAAACTCTAAATATATTTACAATATTCATTTACGTAAATTGAGGAGGTCGGTTACATTTCTTCTTTTATAGCAGTCCATTCCTATCGGCAAGTCATAAGAACCTAAAGGCAGTATATTCGGACTTACTTCGTTTGAAAATCATTTAATTTGATGGGTACATTGCGGGTACTTTATGTGTTACCTTTCTCATAGTTCCGATGTGCTAGTTGTACCAACCATGATTTGCTGAAATTTTTCGGGTTTAAGATTACATTCTTCTAGAATTTTTGGACTAATGTAGCTGAAGAGGCACTTTGGATTAATTAAAAGCTGTAATAGTTTGGTCTAAAATCTTACGTTCCATTTCCACCATGGTAGCTTGATGTTACCTTGCTTGGTTCTCCAAAGGCTGCACTTGATAGTGGGTATGCTTTGTGCTATGTCATTCTTTCGTGGTTGCTTCCCGATCTCTCATAATCATCTGAATATTTACGTGGGGACAATCCCTCAGCAGATGGGGTTTTCGCACCCCCCAACATTTCAAAGGTTCCTTCATTTTGACAATGCCTTTTTTCTTATTTTCTCCATCCATTGGTCTTGAAGCAACATTCGTGGTGAGCGAGTTTTACTTTCTTTGGCTTTATTAAATTTCTTTCATCGATGGTCCCTTTGCCAAAGTTCTTCAAATAGGCTGGTTTATGTTTCTTCCCTTTGAACTCTCTCTTGTTGTTCCAAATCTTTCCCGTTTCTGTTTTACTCGAACTACTGGTAGCATAATCTAGCTTTTCGAACAGACTTCGTCCATTGTTTTTGGGTTTTTCAAGCTCAATCTTCTCCTTGTACACAGTAGGCAAACAATTCGAGAAACCTTTGCACCTTTGCCTTTTCTTCCCTTATGTAAGGCACATATCTCAACGGAGTTTGTAAATTTTGTAACAAATTCATCAATAGTGAGCTGCTCTGAGTCTAAGTTCATGAAATTCCTTCGCTTTATCATCATAGTAACGTTCATTTAGGTAGCGATTTTTGAACTTAACACAGAAATCCTCCCAAGTAAGCTGTCTTTTCGATCAATAGTATGAACCATTTTCGTCTCCTCCCACCACAAGGTAGCTTTACCTTGTAGGCGATAAATAGCTAATCTAGCCTTCGATTGCTTTCATATTCATAGACACTGAAATATTTAATCATATTCGAGCAACCGAGGCTTGACATCTACCTCCTTTTCCCCATCATAGGAGGGAGGTTTGATTTTTCGAAATTCCCCTTGTAATTCCTTTTTCTCGTTTAGGCGATGCCTTGCTGACATCATCTTCATCAGATTCATCAATCTTCCTCTTTCGAAAACCTTCACCTTCTTGGTCGTTCGGGAAGCTAGCTCTCCGATGAGCTTTTCCTGCTCCTTCTTGATGATGATAGCTTTGTCATTCGCTTCTTAATTCAGCCAATTCTCGTTGCAACTTTGTGCAACATAGCCATCATCGAACGTTGGGATCGGTGTACCAAACTCATCCATGAGATCCACATAAATTTCTTCACCTTTAGCCATTTCGGCACCACTTGTACACACTCATAACACGAGATCGGCAAGATTTTACAAAGAGAGTTTTCCTCCATACTAAAAAAACACTCAGCAACGCAGTGAGCACAATAACAACGACCAGGTTTTTTATAACTTGGGCTCGATACTCATTTGTCACACCTCCCTTTTTCTATACCAAAAGAAGATATAAACTTTTTTTTTCTTCTTCATTTATTTATTCTTTCATTGGTCAAAACCCATGCATTTTAAACAAACTAACACTATATATGTTAAAACATTAACAAGAGGCTTTTATACTCTCTCATTTTCTATGGATAAATCCTTGAGTAAACCCACCATACAATGACCCTCGGAATTTTCTTAATTAAAGTTACCCACCATTATATGGTTCTCTTTATATTACTCATTCACCATATATATATATATAACATTATATAACCTTATATATATATATATATATATATATAACATAACATTATATCACCTTATATATATATATGACATAACATATAGTATTTATGAAACCCCCTATATATGTTCTCACACGTATATATATATATATAAATCCTTGTATACGACTTAACACTTACGTTAGGAATGAAATTTTGGAAATGTTAATACCTCCTATTACATGAGTATAACAAGTTAAATCTAATGTCCATATTAACACGACTAACACTCACCCGAGCACTTCATGTTTGAATTTATGCGTAGTATGCCTCGAGCAAACTTTGGTTAATTTACACGGAGATACGTCGTCTATCGGTAGGGACGGAGTCCTTTCTCATTAACTAGATGTGATACTTGTTTTAGAGTTCTTGGTTACAACTACCATGGTACTCAACTTAATTTTCTCGGTACATCTGGATTACATGTATCCTATCAAATTTATTTCACTATACGTTTGTTTTTGATATGTTGTAGTCACTTATGCTTATATCATCTCTCGGGTCCGTGAGGTTGTACCTACTCGCTCGGTGTTTAATTGTGGTTTAACCATTCAGCTACGTAGGCGGTACCATATCTCTTGTCAACCATTACTATTCTATTGTTCTCGGGATTCTTCTTGTCCTGCTTGTGGATGGAGATTTCCCGCGTCTCCATGGCTCTTTTTCACCCCGAATCCACCTTACACGTGGACGGTGCTCAACGTCCGACTCTAGGGTTCGGTGTTCATTTATTATCTCCGGTTATTCATTTTCTTGTTTCATTTGACCCTATCGCTCCGCGTTCGAATCTCATTCTTCCACCATGGAGCATGCAGAAAATGTTACGAGTTGAAGGGTATGTCCATTCATGCAATCATACGATACGCGTTTCATTTTCGAATCTATGGTCGGCGGCGTTAACATATGAATCGTTTTCTCTCGGTGAAGGTTATTTCTGTATAGGTTATTTCATTTCTTATGGATTTGCCAATGGCGTGCCGTGCGAAGGCCACGCTTGCGCAAGACACATTTGGTTACATCCCGATTTCACATTGAACCCAATCGTGGAGATAGGTAATGAAGTGATCGTTCTTCTTATTTTCTCTCCCACAACAAGATTTCGGGGTCGATAACTTTCTAACGAGCAATAGATCTATTTAACCAACTTATCTGTATTCTTACCGATTCATCGTTGTTTTTCTTTAAGAAACCCAATGAAAACAAATGGGTTTAGTTTCATTTTCTCTTCTTATGTTCAATTGATGATATGCGAGGCATTCGAAGCGTTATGCGTGAGCAGTTTGTATTACAGCAAGGAGAAATCCGGAATCCTTGTCCAGGGTTTGATTTATTATCCCAACCACGAGTAAACCATAATGGTATTCTCTTTATGGCCGAAATGATTAATCGTTCCACTACGTTTTGTTTCGAGAATTGATTCCATATTATTACTCGGTATACGATTCCCACCTTCATTAATCTTCGTTTTTTCCGTCTCGTGTAAGAGAGTTGTTATTACCCTATATCTCTCCACTAATATTCATCGTAATGTTGGATACGAGGTATTATGGCCTTCCTCGCACGCCCATTTGTTATCCGTTTCGTCTCCTACGTTGTCGACAAGTTCGGTCTACTTAATGTTCTATTCCTCGTCTCTTTGTACGAGTTATACTCGAGTTTCCCAAATCGTTTACTTGGGGTTTCTTGCTACGTGTTCCAGTGCACCCCCATTGTGATCTGCGAAATCGTAGAAGTTATTATTTATTTTCATTATGTTCTCTATTACGGCTACGGCCCTCAAATTTGTATAAGGACATTCTTAAAACGTGGACATTTCGAGACTGGGGTATCCGAAAAGATCAATGTTTATAATTATGACATATAGTAATATGCCGTATGGAATGGCCAAGTAAATATCTATGAATCCTCCCTTAACCATCTTTAATATTGGAGACGCCTTGTCTGTCATGATTTTGCGGGGTTTTATTTTTATACGAGTTTGTTGATACGAATTGGAACCACTGAATAACGCGATAGTGAATTCATATGAGTCCGCCTATTAATCGGTTATGCTTTGCGCCCTACCATGATGGTTATTTTCTATTCCGATCTTAACGTTGAATTATGACTATACGTTTTTCGATAGGGGATAGTTTTAATGGTTTTATACTAATTATACGTATCTGTCACTTCTTGCTCGTTGTATTTTGTTCAATGATTGTCGGCTCAGCACGAGTTCTATTTTCATGAACGTCGAGGTAATATATATATATATATATATATATACATACTCAATTTTCGGTAGAATATGTGGGTATCTGTGGGTCGTGTAGGAGCTAGTTTATGAAATTGTAACCTTCTTGACATACTTCTTTTTTTTATTAATAATAGCAGATTCAAAGTGATTTTTTTTTCTAGTGTTGGATATGGAACGAGAAGTCTCGTCTCAAATTCCCAAATCTCATAGTAACTACTATAAAATTACACCATAATACTTTTCAGTTCCTTTCTATAGATTGTATCGGAAAGGGGTTTCATATCAACGTAGTCTCTTTTTTCAGAAGCTGTTAAATGAACGTATGGAATTTGTTTAGAGTATAGTTTCGTCTCACCAATCGGTTGCACTCAGGTACTAGTACACACTGCTGTTATTTCAATACACCGAGATAGAACATCTTACTCTATTTTCTCCAATGCATGTATATAATAGAATTTATTTTATCAATCGAAGTAGGTTAACGATTATCTTAATTCCCTTCCTATAATAATTTGCCTACCTACGGATCTGCGGATCCAACTTAACAATTAATTGAAAGATATTATAGGAACTCTACTTGTAGTACCATTTCAAGCTTATGGATGCATACTAATAGTTCGAGGTAGCTTCAAATTTAATATTCGGTAGAGACTAAGTATTCACGATTTAAACCATCCGTTGGTTTAGAGTTTCTATTAAATTCTACTCTCTGACTTTATGCTTGCTACAACTATACAGAGTTTAAGAAGGTAAATGCACGATGATTAACTCTCGTTAAATGTAGCATTTATAAAGGTACTATATAGTCAATTGTTTTATATGTAGCAAATTCATACCTTATAGCACTAGAGACATATCAATAAATTTGGTTTCTTGTAACACATACCATGCACAGTAGACCAACCTCCCAACCTTAGAGTCCTTTCTGTCTCCCGAACTCACCCTCGAGCGGAGATCACCTACTAGAACGGATCAACCCCTGATCCGTTTAGGAGGCAAACTTATTTAAGCTATGATTTCCCCAAGCATGTTTCTAATTCAGCGTCGAGAATAGCGAGGATGATTTCCTTCTGTTTGCCTAGAGCTTCCCATTTTGGGGACTCTTTTAAGCTTGTTTTGTGCTTTTCCTCGGCTTTTCAAGCTTTTTTCCTCTTCCCATCTGCTTTCCTCATCATTGGGGAAATTTAGATTCTTACTCAAAATCTAAATTAGAAATAATTTCTTTCAAGGATTTTTGAAAGATTGTGGGGAAATCTGTTGCCTTATCCATCCTCATGAATATTGCAAGTGATCTCAACTTCTCATTTTGGTCCATCCGTACACAATCATTTTATTCATTTCCTCAAATTAAATATTTAATTTCATTCACAAAATACTTATCCTTTGGGGTTCCACTCCCCTTTAGGATTAAAGTTCAAATGTCTAGCTTTGAAATTCAAACACATAAATTGGGGGTGTTACATTTGTGATACTCCTTCTAGCTGCGACTTGCAATATGTGATCGGGCCTTACATTTGGGATTGTAATTTGTGATTTCTCTCCAGAACACTTTGTTCGAACGATTTTATTTTGGAAATTACCCTGACTCTTCTCGAAGAGTTGCACGCACCCTCGTGCACTACTTTGAATGCAAACTAGCCAGACTTGACCCACGCGTTCACGACTTTATACATTTGCTAAAGCGCGTTCATTGCTTGTCTTAGCACTTTCACGACTCGATTCAATATGTTCACGACTTCACCCAATCTTGCTTCCTTTTTCTGCCTTTGCTGCCATTTCTCTTTTGCTACCTTAAATCCTTTGTTGCCTTTGCTTCCTTTGCTCCTTGCCTTTTTACTACTCCTCTCTACTACTTTTTCCTTAATGATAATTACAGGTGTTGATCCATGCCTCTTTTTTTCTCCTCTTGCCTTCCTCCTTTTCCTCTAATGTTGTTCCTTGCCTCTCTTTTTGCTCTTTTCTACTCCTCTGCCTCTCTTCTATGCTTCTCCACTTAAATTTTTCCTTCTTTTTCCTTGTTTCTCCTTTATACTCCAAGCCTGATCCCAATCTGCTCCTTTTTTCTCAATGATAATTACGGTGCTACTCCTTTATGATCCTTTTCCATGAATGACAATATTTCTAACACTTTATTGAAATCTCTTGGAAATTATTTATTGAAATCTCCTAGAAATTCTGAATAAACCAACATTTTGTTAGTTTCCTATAGGAATGAAAAATTACTTATAGTTTATAGGAAAAAATAAATTAAACCAATCTATAAATAAAATGTTAACAACAGAGTAATAAAAAATGTAAATTTAATGATACAGTGTCTCAACATCTTCATTACAACAACAATATCAATGGTTAAAAAGGATAAGAAAGAGCCACCCATTATCGAGCAGGATGATTTTTTTGAGTTTTGTATTGGGGACTTGTTGGCTACATCGGGGCCATTCAAATATCTCATTTTCAACATATGTCGAAAGAAGAGGAACAACTCATTGGAATGTCAAACTAAGAAATGGAATCAAGCTTCTAGTGGATGTACTAGTGGGACATTAGCGAAACCTAAAATCTAACGAAAGGCTTAAAACTTTAATCTTTCCTTCCAAATTTCAAAGTCGAAAATATATGAGAGTGTTCCTGTGATCAACTGTCTCAAGGATTTTCTCCTTACAATTCCTATAAGTGTATCAAGATAGATCAAAACATTCACAATATTTTTGATAAGTGCTTCACAAGGGAAAGACTTCATGTTGAAATATTGATTTTTTTAACCTAGTCTCCATGTTTGTCATTTTTCTTTCTTTATAGAAGGAATGTAGAGTATCAAAGTCTAAATGTGATTGCAAACATTGTTGGAGTCCACCTAGGAGGTGGAATGAACTATAATGAAACCTCTCTACATCGTTTTGGGTATTCTAGGGCCACATGGTGGACTAGGAGATGGCTTCAAAAAAGGATTGAGTGATCTTTCTAGAGGTCTATTAGCTAATTTATTAAATTTGTCACCATAATTTAATGGTCCAAGAATGGAAAATTATTTTTTCTTAAAAAGCGAGAAAAATGACCCACTCTTGGAGTGTACAACGCCAAACAACATTCAAATTGATATCAAGATGCAAGTTTGATTCTTTTTTTCTTGAAGGTACTTAGGGTATAACATGAGGTCTAATCTCGAGAATTTTCTTCAAGATTATCGATTCCAAGAGAACAAAGATACTGGGCACATGGAATTCTAATCTGTGTGTTTTAGTGCTAAAAGTGGTAAGGAAAGTTCTCATAATTAATTATTAGAGAAATAGTTGCCAAACAAGAAGCATCTCGTTGATTTAATTACAATGGTTGTGGAAGGAATCCAAATGTTGAAACCTAAAACTATAATGTGCAACACTCATTGGATCCAAACACCAATTATGAAGAAGGTTTCTTATTTAGTCATTTGGGACTTGATTCTTTGGGAAAATAAATGGATTGATGGAGGGTCATGGCTTGAAGCTCGAAAGTCGGTAGTCACTTGCAATAGTCGAATTGATTGTAAAGTTTGAATGGTCATATCTGTGAATAACATTGACATTGGTATGGGTGAATGGTAATCCATAACATAAGAGGAGACTCATTTCTTCATGCTTGAAACGATTCTATAGATATTGGACTACCATTATCGGTTCTTCCATGTGGATTTTTATTAGAAATTGGGAATTATTATAGCTGGCCCATATCTTAGAGCTTAGTCGGTTTACGCCTTTATGAAAAAATAGTTTTGCATTATTTTGAAGGCCTAAATTCATTTATCAACATTATTTTATGTAACCATCAAAAACAAGAAAATTATTTGTATGTAACAAAATTTCATACATCATAAAACAAAAAAATGTTTAAGATTGATAAAGGTTAAGTTTGGACCACATAGTTTTACCTATACAACCCAATTAAGAGTATTTTATGATAAAATATAATTTGTAGCAAAAAAGGTAGGAATATAATGTACGATGAGAACCTCGTCAAAGGGAAAACAAGCTCAACATTCTTGAAAAAAATTTAGGGTCTACAATATGGCTTGAGAGAGACAAGAATGAATCCAATTCACATATAAGCCCTGAAGGAATGTCGCCATCTCATCTCATCACATCTCATCGGGGCATAGAGATAGAGATTTTTGTTCATAAATTATACCCTTTTAGTGGTTATCAAGTTGAATAATTGCATGTTACTCTTCCTGAGCCCCCCAAAGTTCCAAAAGATGAGAGTGAATTCCCTGTTCAAACATCGAGATAATTTAATTAACATTTAAATAAAACCATTTGTTAAGGCAAAGACAAAAAACTAAATAGAAGTGGAAAGATACTAGAAGGAGTGAAAATAGTTGATACTGAGACTCTCACAACTCACAAAACCCTACCCTAAAACATGTCGAACCCTACCCTAAACCCTAAATCCATAGTGCAACAATAGCTACAATTCCCAACATCGAGTTCAAAGTGTTGAAAAACATAGAGTTTTGCTAGTAAGATAAATAATCGAGAACTAGTGAAACTCACCAAACCCGGGACCACATAACCAATAAAACAATTTCATACAAATTTGCACAACTCAAAAAACCCTATCCTAAATCCTACTGAACCCTACCCTAAACCTTAAGCCCACGATGCAACAAGTGCTAAAATTCCCAACAACGATTTCAAAGTGTTGAAAAAATATAGAGTTTGGTTGGTAGGATAAAGAATCAAAACCGATGAAACTCACAAAACCCAAGACCACAAAAATCAATGAAACTACTTGATAAAAATTCACACAACTCATAAAACGCTACCGTCAACCACCGTCGAACCCTACCCTAAATCCTAAACCCACAATGAAACAAGAGCTAAAAATTTCCAACAATGAGTTCGAAGTGTTGAAAAAGACAAAGTTTGGTGGTAGGATAAAGAATCTGCTAGAGCGATGAAAAATTTACTTCCATGGAAAAACGTCGTCCCAAACCTCTCAATACCACTTCTGTGACATACACAAATATTACCTGTAACAAAAACCAAACAAAATTAGCACTAGCGCACAAAAACAAAAAAAAATAACAGCAAAACCATAATGAAACATGGGAAAAAATTCTACTTACCGAAATGGAGCTCAAAACCTACATTTCCACCATTGAACCAAATCGAATCTCCCATAGGCTCCATCACATCCCATAAGTTTCACAATCAAAGCAATGACATTAAAATTGGTAAACCCGCACAAACTAGAACAAGCAACCTCAAGTAGAATTGTAAACCCCCCCCACGAACCAGTATAAAAACCACAAGCGCAACCCTAAACTCCCCACGAACCTATGCAAAAAAAATGCTTAATGAGCAATGCGGATATACATGTGCAAGTGAAATAGTACTAGAGCCCGAGATGAACAATAGCCAAGGGAGCTCACTGCCCACACATCGGGCCCAAACGAGAATGCACGGGGCATTGAATTCACGGTGGAAAATGACATAATTGAAACCCTAGACATGACGTTAAAGGTGATATTTAATGCTCTCACCATACAAGACATGTGGAAAAGCCGGTTGGACAGATTTCGTACGGGAGGCAAGGAGGAAAACATGTGATTTGTTAACATAGCAAGGAGGGCATGAAACAATTGGCGTCCCTCCCAGGTGTTCAAAATTGAACACGTAAGAGCCCTTCAAGAGGCCTATGGCACATCCGAGAAATGCTCGGTAAAATTCACCCATAAAAATAAAATAAAAATTAAGATTTGATTTCTACAAGTTTCTAAAATATTTAAATAATATTATAAAATTTGTGTGAAGGGCTTCATGTCCACCTAAAATTTTTGAAAATTAAAGTTATATTTGAATATTTTTTGGTTATTTATTACTTGACTTTTAGAGTCACTCTAGAGACTAGGGTAGTGGTAAGAACTTGTGAGGTGATTGCATTGTCTATCGTACAACTTGAAGTTATTAACATTAATTCGGATTCTATGAGGTGTCAAAAATTAACCACCTTGATTTGATCGATGGTAGGGAAAATTTTTTGTATCATTTTGTGTAATTATCCTCCCCAATCGCTTCTTCACGAACCTCCTTTGCTCTTTCCCTTTTTGCGAAGTGAACATCTGTAAGTTTTTTAGGCTTCTATTCATGAATGGTCTCATTGTAATCACTTTCTCATTCATGAAAGAGATATTGAACCCTATACAACTACGATCGAGAAAAAATGGTTGGCATTCTACTAGTGTATAAATGTCCGAGTTAGGGTTTCCCTTTTTTTATTTGTTGCAAAACCTTTAATATTGATTATAAAGATAACTTTACAATAGCCACGACTTATGTTCATATATATATATATATATATATATATATATATATATATATATATATATATTCAAAGGGTTCAATATGTTACTTTTCTTATTTTATCCTCTTAGATTTGTGCTAACCTCCCTCGGTATTCCTCTCTAGGGTTGTTACGAGTACCTAAGAGAGATTATTATGGCTAAGTTCCTCCGGGCTTGCAAGAACTACATCAATTCACAAAGCGGGTAAGCTTTTCCATTACAAGGATTACGAGTATCCTTGCAAATTTCAAATTAAGTAAATAAATCTTGTTCTCGTTTGCTCAATAAAGAGATATGCTAATGGCTACGGGAATAAAAAAATGGCATCATAGGCTTTCTATAACCCGGGTAGGGTTTCTCCCGTTAATAAGCATATTTCACTATTTGCGAGTTACATTTTTTTCCTTTTTGCATCCTAAAGGAAGTGTTTCTAACCCTTCTCTTCATCAGCACACAAGTACTATCTTTGCTCGGAGCCATGTTATCAAAGTTCCCATTTGGTTGATACCATCGACGTCCAGTCAACTCAAGTTCTTAGCTATTTTTCCTTTTGCTTCTAGGTTCTACAACCATGAGGCCAAAACCCATTAAAATCATTTGTTGTTGGCATGGTTTTTAGTGTACTAAGACCATAGGAAATGGAGTTTATTTCCAAGTTGTAGTGTAAAAGAAAGACTCTCCTATTATTTATATAGTTTATTCTTGAGAGACTACTGCTATTATTTATATAGTTTATTCAAGACGGTATGTTCCTTTTTTCCTATTTATGTTAAAACTCCACTATGATTGTACAAATTTTGGTATTGGGGTTTTAAGGGTTTCTTTCTATGTTAGAGCTTTGTATGCACATGCTTCAATTTTTTTTAATAAAGATATCAAGAGTATTAATCTAATACCTAGTCTATGGATTTTTATAATGAAACGTGGAATATATTTATTCAAACCAAGGGTTTTTTATCGTTTTCTTTTACATTAAAGGTTATGAAGTCTTACTTCTTATGCTAGTGGACAAGTAAAACTCTAAATTAAATTTTCTTCTTAACCAAGATTTACTGAAGGCTCTACTCGCCTCCAATCTTTATCTCTCAAAAGTGTCCTATAGGTAACAACATTTTATTAAATAATTAATTTTTTTCTTTCTAAAAAGTAAATGTGAAAATAATATATGGTTGTCAGTTTTTATCAATTTTTCATAAGGCATAAATCATATACCTTTCTAATTATAATTAAATTAAAACCAAACCTTCACAATTAAATTAAAACCAAACCTTCAAATTTAATCACTAGTGCTTCCCCGAGCTATCTTGTTGCCTCGATGAACAACTCAACTCTCTCGAGAATAGTCTAAAATACCAACAGAATAACCCAGAAATTCCAATAAGATTATGAAAAAATTCCAGCAAAGATTTTTGAAAATGTAAATTATAATGGTTAAAAATGCAATTCAAACACTCCAACTACCTAATTTTTTTGGAAAAAAATTTACCAAAATTCAAACAAAAAAAAACTACCAAACTATTCTGTTAGGGCGCTACCCAACTCCATCTAAACTCGGCCGTTGACGCGGACGCCTTTCTCTTGAGTGGCCGGTAACATCATGAGTGGCGGGTTACCAGCGTGGTACTTGCCAACCACTTTAAAGGCGTCTAGTCACATCCATCCATTTCAACATTGGAAATTGAAATGGAATCTAAACCAAGGCCAACTAAAATATTCTATTATTAGAAAAATTGGAATCTGCCCACATCATTCATTTAAGAAAACGATAATGGAATCTGCCCACAACATCCATTTAAATAAACAATATCTATCTGTCTCAACGATCATCAAATGAGTCCAAAAGACTGGTTTCTTTCTACTCTTAAAACCGGCTATCCCACCATAACAATCGACAATGTAAAACAGTGCATGGTATCACACCATTTGTGCAAAACAGGTGTATCAAGCATTTTTTAAATAAATTAAACTAGCATAGATTTATTTTAAATATGGGATTTAATATTATCTATTTTTTTTATTTGTAATTTTTGTTATAAATAAACATTATTTTAATGTACTGTACGATTATTTAATTTTTTTTATTTTTAGATTTTTTAAAATTTTTTTATTTTGATCAACATAAACTAATTATGATAGACAGACACCATTACATATCATACTGGATAGATGAATACCTTTACACATCATACTAAGATGTAAAATAAACTTATACTGAAAAAGATAAACACTGGCCTTACACCCAAAGAAAAAATGCAAGTGGATCAAGGACAGAAACAATCATAGATATTACGAGCGGAAGTTGGTTTATGGCATTCAGTGGGTTGAAGCTGTCATGGCAGGCAACGTAGATTACATCTTCAAAATTTAGTTACCAAAATAAATTGTTGCTGCTCTGGAAAGACGATGTGCAGATTGATTCTCTTATAATTGGTGGACAAGACTTTTTGTTTGTGGCATAAGAGACTTACTTTTTGGTAATAATTTGACTAATAGAGGTGTTTATCATTTTTATTGTGAGATTGAATGAAAATTGTATTTTTTTCATATAATTTTGACAATTTAGTTTTATATTAATATTCAAAACAAAAGTATGTAGGAGGAACATTAATCCTAGAATAATTGTGATGATTTAGATGTTCCTAGGTTGTGGTTTCTTAAACCATGGTCTAGTCCCACAAGTTATGGACACCCTAGCAAACAAAAGAAAATTGTTGTATATAAATCTATATTTTATTTTTTCTTATTGAAAAATATTCTTGATTATACCTTTCTTCTCTTCCTTTTAAACTCTTGGGACCTTAGTAACTTATGATAATCACAAGACGATATGTCCAAGATTTGAATGGTATACTAACTCCTTATTCAAACTGGAGTTTTCAAATTCATTAATTCTATTCATTCCCCTTCGCGGGGCTTTAATTGTGGCCACGGTTTCAAGACATTCGTATATTGTTTGATATCCAGTGTACCTTCGAGAATTATCTCCTTAACTTCCACATTTTGGCATCCCTTCATTATCTTCTATAAATCAATGTTTTATTGAATTTTCTACTCTCCATTCCTCTTCATCATCCAACGATTATTGTTTAAATGGTTTCCATCTCTTGGTTTTTGGTTTATGCCCTTTCTTCTTTCAAGATAAGCTCATGCTTGAGGATATGTATCCTCCAAATGGCCTACTTGTTAATATATATGACACCAAAATGTTGGGTTGGATTTTCATAAGCCATTTCTTGAATCCATCTACAACCTCCCTTTGAACCTTATGTTCTTCTCATATTCTAGATCCGAAAATGTAGATATCCTCATAATACAGTCATATGTTAAAAAAAAAAAAACTTATTCGAATTTATCGAAAGTTTTTAAATATCTACACAAGGTATTTTTAATGCCTTCAAAAATTGATCTCTCTCAAAAGGGCATTGGTGAAGTTGGGAGGCATACCCAAAGAAGGATTTTGGTTATAGACATATTGGATGCGTTAAATTTTAAGATCCATGGGGTGATAAGAAAAACCATTCTTCCCCAAAGCTAGGGAACCTCATTGAAACTTTTCTAATACTTAAAAATATTGTGAAATTTAATCGTAAAAATATTTTGGAAACAAGATATACTTCACAATCCTTTATCTTGTTTAAATAAATCCACGAGTACAATGTGATATATGAGGATGGAAAGTACTAAGGCATCATATTACCTCCTTGGGTTCATAATATGAAATGAGGTTGAGAACTATCTCCTTTATTACTTCTAATATTGGAACCTTCTTTGATTTATCCATAATATAAATGCAGGGATGATGCATCAACAAAAATATAAGGAGATTTTCTATTCACCAACATCCCTAAAAGAGTGGCCTTTGGATGAGGATGGTTTTTTATTGACCATCACTACTCCATGTAAGTGCAAAACCAATAGAGAATGATCATCAGGTTCTTTTCCATAAAATAGAAAGTGATGTTGGTCCATCGAGATTCCCTCCATGAGCTACATTTTGTACTTTAGGTTTACCATGTAATTAATATATTTCTCTCCCAAGAGTAAGGTTTTTCTTCTAAGAGGCTTGACCATGAATTGTGATTTCAGAGCTAGCTAAACCATAAAAACCCCCTCGTCAAATGAAGGCGTTTTGAGTCATTTTTTTCAGTCAAACTCTTTTCTTGCAAATATTTCATCAAAAGTTATTCGGTAAAAATTTCATCAAATACTTTCCTCACATCCTTGTGATGAGAGAGGAAATGGTACTCATTAATTACCCTAGAAGTATTAAGAGCAACCCATTTTTTTATAACAATCCCAATGTTGTGGTCAAACATGACCTTCTTCTTTATTTTGATGATACGATAAATTCTTGCGTTGAATATCTTAGAGATACTACCCTAAATATATATGGTTAGCATGATTTAGCCACTGATACCTCAACTTATGTGCCACTCACTACATTTTCTAAACCAAACCCTTGAAATTGAGTAGATAGTGGTAATAGTAGATTCAAATAGAGTCATTTATTCTCAAAATAAGGCTTATATGACATTGTTTCTATTTTTCATCAGTGCTACAAGGCATTTGGTTAGTTCTATGGCAATGTATGCTTATTTTGAATCCCTGGAATTAGACGTATTACCCGTAGAGGATAATACTACTAAATATGCATTCATATAGGTGTGATGATGTTGGTTGGATGAGTTCTTCTGCTCGTTTTTTCGATTCAAACCAAATTATTCTTCTAGTTCTTCCTTCAAATATGTGATGATCCATCCATACATCACTCATGAGTTATTTCAAATGACTTTGACATCATATATCATCTCCTATTCCTTATACCTCAGCGTGCGATGGCGAGATAGTATTCATGATCTTCATTTCAATTGATGTGTTATACGCTCATGTGTGGGTTTCTTGCCTAGACATCGTGCCATGGTTTATTATCTAGTCTTGAACATAATAAACATAAGGTATGATCTAATAACATTTATTAACAATAAATGTTTTAGTATTTTGACTTATTATACCATGGGGAACAAAATTTTCTTTAGATAAGTGTTGTCAATACTTTTTCAAGTCATACTATCGAGGATCTAGTTGAATTAGCATGCTTCATATACTACTCATACTTAACATTTTCCATTTGTCTCTTTTCACTCACATATCATTTCATAAAAATGTATTATTCACACTCATGTTTGATTTATAATATGTTGAATGATACAAACAAGGTTCATTATCACACAATTATATTTATAATGTATGGAATATTTGAATATCCATCTTAAGATAAATAATATTTATATATAAATATTTGAATACAAAAAGTGATATGATGATAATTACAAACACATCCCCTGTATATATAGCTAGGGAGTGATCTTTCATAGAGAGTCATATCCTTTGAGACATGTCCTTGCATTAAAACTAATTATTAACTATTAATTATTATTATATTACTTTATCTTAATTATGTTCATAACATTACCTTCCCATTTTGAAATGTTTTATCCCGAAAACATATTGATGGAAAGTTATGTTATTTTTTTTCTTTGTCTTGTGATCTATTTGCATCTTTCGAAATTCTTGGAATTTTTATCTCCATTGATACAAGACGATAATAACTTCTAATTGTTGTACAATATTGTTGTAATGTGAAATGATTCAACCATCCTAAATCAATTTTTTTGTAAAACCTTTTGATTATTTGATAGGTGGGATGAATTGTTATTGTAAGAATTAATTGTACTGACATCAACATTATTCAAAACATAATTTTTTTCATCTTGAGTGATGTGTATAGGTTGATTGGTTGAAATGTCTGCTCTTGTCATTTGGATGTTAATAAAGAGTTCATGTGACCTGATTTTCTATTATTATATTTGTAGCAATTTATCAATTTTCTTTAAGTATATGATTACCTACACACACATATGTTCCTTGGTAGATTGTGACATCTTCACTTTGCAATTTTTTTTGTTTGTACTATAGAATTTGAGTATACCTTCACTGCAAATGGTTTTTTATTTTTTATGAATTGTGAGGTTGATGGGTTCAATATTTCTTCCTTTCTCCTCAATTTGGACAATTTTACTTGAAAATATTGATGCCTCTATCTTGATAAGTTGTTCTATTTTTTTTTCTAATTATTGCTTTGTATCCTTGGACTTGTTGACTTTTGCAATTAATTTATGCCCATGACCTTTGAAGTGATAAATTTCTTTATTTTTATCTAAGATAATTTCAGCAATTTATTTTTGCATTCTTGATATTGACTTTTGGTTTTCCTAACTAATTTATTTTTTGCATTCTTGATATTGACTTTTGATTTTTAGATTATGGTACTATGGAATTTGATCTCACTATAATGTCTTCAAATATCACCTTCTTCACCTTATAAAAAAAAGTTATTTTTTTTCTCTATTTTTTAATATGAAAGCACCTAGTTTTTCGAACGAGGGTAAACTAAGAATTATCTTTATTTTTTGTTTTCAAACATGGTTATAACACTACAATGAGATATACATAAATAATCATCAATGGTTACTTGTAAGTCTTAAATTCATATTTTTTCTTATGAAAAATATCTTCTCTTTCACCTATATTTGATTCTTGAATTGATAATTGATTTTACAAATTAATATTGATGCAATTTTTTTTGTTGCTTACGTTGATATTGATATTAATATTTTTTTCCTTGGATACTCCCTTCTACGGTAAACAATTGATGATTTATAATTGGACAAATCATATAGAATATTATTCCTTCTTTCATTTTCAAATTATCATTTTTCTCTTTTTCGAGATGAGCTTGAGGTTTAAAACTAGCTTCTTTTTTAACTATGTTGAATCAGTAACTCCCTAAAGTAATCTAGGAAAGGTCAAGATCAATCCTAGCAACTTCCACTATAACACAAGAGTATATACAATAGCACAGTAAGTCAAATATGCCGATAATTTATTAATTAGCAAGATTCAAGACTCCATGAGGGTGGGAGAGCGTATTCCTTGAGCCTTATCACAACGAGGCCAAACATGTCCCCCTGTGGAATTTGAAACTAGGTGGAGGAGATAACATCCCATTATGGAAACTAATTGGATAACCTATTATAACCATTCTTAATCTTATAATAATATTTTTTATAATAGTATCTATTTTAAAGAAACCTCAAATACCCCTTACTTTAAAAATACCTATACTTTTTGGAATTGCCCTTTTATTTTTTAACACCCTTCGTATATATATTCAAAATACATATAAAGTACCTTTACTATCAATTGGAATATTCTCTCTCTTTATATATATATATATATATATATATATATATATATATATATATATATATATATATATATATATATATAATCATCATCATTATTTTATCAATTAGAGTTATTTGGGGTGGTTGGGAAGAATGGTTGTTATCTCTACTACCCACTTTGATGTGAGTGACATGATGCTAAAAAATATTGATGTAATAAATATGTAAATATGAATATTTTTGTATTGATCCTCACTCTCGCCCTTGAATTGAGAGAAAAAAAAAATTCAATACACATACACATATTATATACTGATATAACTTTATCAAAAATAAAAACTACATTGCTAACTTAATGTATGTATGCTCTAACTTTATTAAAACTAAAATAAAATACCCTTTCTAACTGAAGAATGCAACCTTTTCAATGTATGATATCATTTTCTATAAAAGACATTATCCACACTCATTATGTGGCAATCAAATTGTACAAAAGGTTCCATGTATGGTCCAAAATAAGAGCCATGTACTTGTATCAATAAAAAAATTGAATGGCAAGCGATGGTTTATCCTAAATTGTCTTAAATTGATATCTATATAAGTCGAGTTAACGATAAATTGTTTGAATAGTTGTTGAGTTTATTTATTATAATCCAAAGAGTCATTAGTTTTTCATAGGGTGACTCTATTGTAGCAATATTCTTAACTTGAAGAGGCCATGATATTGTGTTTCTACGTAATAATTTGGATTTGGTGACGTTACCTCACTATGGATTAAGCAACATGAGCCAAGGAAAACAAAAAAACCCTTAAGTTATATTTAGGAGTCCTTAAGGGTGCTAGAAACAATGGTGTCCGATTGTATGGAAGTCAAGATTTCTAGAAGCATCGATGTTGATTTCTTTATTGGAATAAAACAAGTAGCGACATCAATGGTTTTTTTTTGCTAGGTGTACGGATCAACTCATATAGTTTTAATCATATGAGTTCCGATTGTCATAACACCCTGACCCTCAGATTCATCTTAACTCAGGGATTTATCAAGTGCCTAGAGGGATCAAATATCTCGAGGTGAAAACCTCTTTTTTTGAGTGAAAAACATGAAGAAAGGTTTGCACCTCGAGATATTTGATCCCGACGCTTGATAGATCCAGAAGTTAAGAAGGATCTAGGCTTTGGTTTTAGTCATGTGTTTCCAAAGAAAATATATCGAAGATATGATTACTTTTATCAATAATATGTAAATATATCAAATATTAATATAGTCATTTTAAATATGCTAAATATTTCGAAATTAACTTGGTCATTTTAATTTTAAATTTTCTTAGTTAGCTCGGTTTGTTGAGATGATAAATATTGTTTATAAATTTAATGATGAAATAATTTTTTTGAATGCAAAGTGACAATAATAATGTTGAAAAATATAAAAATGTGAATAAGAATAATGTACTCATGTTACAAATAGTCTTCATTGTGATCAATCTCAAACTATTCTCTTCTACTATTCTTATTGTCAACCTTGTTAGTTTTGTCATCTTTTTATATCGGAAAATTTAAATAGTAAATAATTTAAATCTTTAGCTCAGAGCTAATAATTTAATAATAATAATCTTTTAATATTATAATAGGGTTAATAATATTTTTTTTACATGGTATTAATTGTTGAACGCTTAGTTAAAGCGAGGAGAGCGGTGAATCGGTTTAACACATTCATGGAATTTAAAAAAAATTTCATTAACACTTGTTTACACCTTCATTTCATGTTCAACTTAACATGTGAGTAATCTTAGAATGTGAGCAGCAAGCATTAATATAATGTAGCAAAGTAGACTTAATATGAGAGTAGCAAGTATTAAGCGGATGATATAAACCGGATCAACACATAAACATCATTCACCCGTGACACCGGATATAAGTGGAAACCCATAAAGGGAGAAAACCACATCTTATTATTGTTTTGATGCAAAGGAAAGCTCCAACTCCCTCTCACCATTTGGTTTCAGTAGGCACTCAACCTACAGGGAGGCTCCAACCTCAATTCGCAAGCTACAACTTGCAAGGAAGCTCTAACTCCCATCAATTTTCTGCTGAGGCACCAACCTACAAGAGGCTCCAACCTCGAGTCAACTACAACGCGACATTTTATCAAGCCACAAGTTGATGTCGAAGCACCAACTCCCATCTATTTTACGTAGGCACCAACCTACGGGAGGCTCCTACCTCGGTCGGCTACAACTGACATCTATCAAGCTACAACTTGATAGGAAGCTCCAACTTCCTTACTCTTTCAAAAGTAAAGTACTTGCCGATTTACCTTGGATATCACCTCTATTTTGTATCATCTTCAACTGCTGTGTATCGGTCTTCATATCTCGCCTTATATCATTTCTACATCTTCTCAAATTCACTATCGAGCTCCTCCTTCTTCTCTCGCTAAACTCCCCCTTCTTCTCTGTCTCTTTGCTTCATTTCTGCATTCTCTAACTTTTCACGACATCTCGTTCTCGCTCTTCCTTCTTCTTATCTTCTCTGCCTCAATTCTACATTCTCCAACCTCTCTAACCTCTTGCGACTTTCTTATTTTCTTCAACTCTCTTCAATTCCGCTCACACACTCTCTTCTTCTCTCACTCTACTTTTCGTAACCTTCTCCCTTTGGATATTACCATGTTTTATACAAAAAATAGCTTCATGGTACGTTTGTATTCTATCAGAATTCAAAATGAACAGACCATGTATCTTTGCCTTCTGCCTTCTCATCTCTTTTATTCGCTCATTCATAAAACATAAAGCTGTAGGTACCAATTTATCATTACGAGTGGGATATTTGTTCTCTTAGGGAGACACCGCTAATGCATCACAAACAATAAAAAAATTCAATTACAATGTTTACATTCACATATAATGAAAACTCCAGACTCACTCATTTAGCCTCTTTTGGCTTGTCACGCGTATGTCTTTTCTTTGACTATGTCTTGTCCTTTTCGTGACTCGTGTTTTGTCTCTTTTCAGCTCTGTTTGCTCTTCTTTCCTCTGATTGTGGTGTAAGCTGTTGCATACGTGTACCTGTGCCTTTTTATATCGGTGCATTTTATATAAATATGTAATAGCTCGCATTAAATGCGGGCAAATTCCGGCTCTTTTCACGCGACGAAGTGTCTTGTTGATGTGGAAGTTTCGCAAGTGGAACATACATACATCCCAATTGTTTTAAATAAAGAATCGCCCTCCACCTTGAGCCAAGGCCCGTGGGTCCACGGGACCACGCGACATATTAAAATATAATCGCCACAACGTTTTATAACAACACCTATATATATATATATATATATATATATATATATATATATATATATATATATATATATTTCAATTCTTGGTGAGCTTATATAAAGTTTTAACATATACTACTGCCACTTCCACTATAAGCAATAGAATGTCATATATCAGGGCCCACTTGCCACGCTTTCGATGCTATACTTGACTTCTTCCGATTGCGATTACTCCGATGCAATACGATTAATCGCAATCGCAAATTCCATTTGCATGTCCCGATGCTCCGCTTTAACTTCGATTGCAATTGGTCATCATTGCGATTTCTTCGATTGCGATTGATCACTTTCGTTGCGATTTCTCCGATTGCGATTGATCATCGTTGCGATTTCTCCGGTGCGATTGATCGCAATCGCGACTTCGAATACTACGATGCTATTGACCACTCCTGCTCGATTGCGATTAATCGCAATCGAAATTTTCTGTTGTGATGTTCCGATGCTCTTATAATCTTCGAGGCGATTAAAGCTGATCTGATGCAATTATGATGGACTTCAAATACATTTGAATCATAATTCCTACACCCATCAAATCCGGTCTTCAATCGCAATTGCAAATTTCTATTGCATGTTCGATGCCTTTTTTAAATACTGATGCAATTGGGAAGAGTCGCACCATATAAGGTACTTGGGTTTTGATAATAAAGCGCTCCATATCATTTAATATTATGCTTTGAACCTTTGTGTATAAGGCGCTCGAATATGTAATGCGTTGTATGTATACTCATGGTGTGAGTAACGATTCCCGAATGAGATTTGTATACATATATACTTTGCTACTTTGGGTTATATGATTCTCGAATTTTTTTTATGTATCCTTCTACTGAGGGTTAAGCAATTCATGGAATTCTACGTGCCTCTCTTGTGCTAACGTCTCTACCTCTACCTCCACGACTACGCCTCTGCCTTTACTACTATGATAACGGTTCATCGCTGCTCGACCACTTCACTACCTCTCGTATTCAACGCCTTTGTCTCACTTGCTCGACCATTTAACTACCTCCATATTCGACAGTTACACTTTAGTAGTGTTCTTCCACTGTATCCTTTTCCACTGCTTACTTTTTTCTTTTGTCCGTCTACAGTTATGCTTGTCTTTTGCACCGTTTCTACGCTTCGTGTATTTGCCTCCTTTGCTTCCTTTTGTTATATATAACTATTCCACTTCGAGTTCCGGTCCTTTACATCCTCACTACATTCATATTCCATCATCTTTGTAAATATTCATTGCCTTCTCTTTCAACGGTGAGTACATAGAACTCAACTTGGTGTATTTTAACTATCGTACATTCTCGTCCAACTCAAAATTTTCTATACTTAGAGTAGAATCGAATGACACCATATGCGATCAATTCATTTTGGAGCGCATCAAATCTTGATACATATATAAACCGATTATTTACGAACCCATATTAGTTTGCTTGATCGTGCGAGAAAAATTATAACTCTACCTTTTTGCACGGGGTTTACAATGTTCACAAACTTTGAAAAATCGACTCACGGTTCGACTTTCTTCTTAGAGGATCGATCCTTTCGGGCATTCTACAATCTACTGCGCTATCATTGGACAACTGCGCTTCAATTAATCGCTTGTTTCTACTCCTTGGTCAAATCTGCTTCGCTTGCTTCTCTTTTTGCTGTCTCTGCTACCTCTCTGCTTGCTTTGTTGTTGTTTTGCTCCTCGGTGCCATCAATGAAAACATTTCCAACATTAATAATAATTTATCCAATGTTATTTGGACCATAGGCTTCACCTAAATAAAACCTATTTTTTGAGTGTTCTTAAATATAAAGCAGTTATGGAGGAGTAAGTTTTTTATTTATTTACCATACATCTATTTTATATATTTTTTATTTATTTACCATAGCTCAAGAGTAAGTATAAAAATAGGTTCTATTTATTTACCATACCTCCTGGTTTGTTTAGAGTTTTATTTATTTAAATTTTGAAATATTGCAATTTTGATGGGGAAATATTCATATATTTTAATATTTTTAATTTATCCATACAACATAGGTTTTCTTTTTAAAGATTCATTTTACAAATATTTAATTAAAAGAAATATTAAAATATTTTGGATTACGATAGTTTGTGTTGAATTAAATTTTTTTCCTTTGATTTAGGAAATGGTATTGACTTTAGTAAAAGAGTAAAGATGTTTAAAATTTTACTTAAATTGGAAATTCAATGTGCTAATTTCTTTTGGTTAAACATAAATTTATGATCCATTCAAATTCATGTATATAATAAAGCAATTATTAAATGGGTGAGATAATTTACTATCCATTCAAATTATATAAATAATACATAGTTTTATTTTAATAATTAATCTCAGCCCATTAATAAGTTTAAAAAGTTATATATAGTCTAAATATTCAAGTTATATAAAATTAAAGATTAGGTTAATGCTTTGGTCGACATTAGCAAAAGTAAAATTTATTATTTTTTTGAGAACATGACATACTTGACGTCAAGGTTATCTTTGGAATGTAGATTGGACCTCTCGGCGCAACAAAAAACTCTAAAATCATATGATAATATGTCGATTGAAAGATATAATTACTTTACCATACAATGCTTTAAAAAATTGTGTTACACACGATAACCAAGTTGAAAAAATGGATTTTTTTTATATAAATCATTTTAATTATTCTTATATTCTCATTTCTCGTTCTTAATAGACTTGTATTTTTTTTTCTTTTCAAATTTGCAATTGATTAATTTATCTAGTAATTGGAAAACTCCAAAAAACAATTGCCGCTAAAAAAACCTCATGGAATCAAAATTTTGATGAAGGTTTAGAGACCATGATAGGAACAAAGTTCATTATCCAAACACAAATATATTTAGAAAATATAAAATATTTCAATATCCATTATAAGATAAATAATATTAATATATAAATGTTTGGATAAAAAAGTGATATGATGAGAATTACAAAGGAGGGTTATATATATATATATATATAGACTTCTCTTTCAACAAGAGTCATGTCATACTAATTATTAGGTATTATTATATTATTTTATACTAATAATCTTCATAACATATAATAGGAGATGAAAATAGAGTCATTTTTTCTCAAAATGAGGTTTATAAAACATTGTTTTTCTTTGTCATCAATGTTACTAGGAATTTGGCCAATTCTGTGTGAATATATGCTCAATTTGAATCCCTGGAGTTAGATTTCTTGCCCCCTGGAGGGTAAGTACTTCTAGAGACACTCATTCGAGGCATGATGATGCTTTGGTTGGATGAGCTCTTCTACTCATTTTTCCAATTTAAGTTTTTTTTTGGTTCTTCCTTTAAATACATGATGATCCAACCATACATCACTCATGAGTTTTTTTAAAAAGGACTTTTTCCATCATATATCATCTCTTATTCCTTACACCTCAACGTGTAGCATTTGAAGATGGTACTTATTCATGATATTCATTTCGAGTTGATGCATTATACTCTCATGTGTGGAATTTCTTCACAATAAATATTTTAGTATTTTGACTCATTGTACCATAGCGGACGTAATTGTCTTTTGATAAGCGTTATCTAGATTTTTTCCAAGTCATACTATAGAGGATCTAATTGCACCAAGAGGCTCGAGTCTACAATCCATTATGAGGGACATGTGTAAGTATGTCACATCCTAAAAATAATAATAAGTTTTTTTTTGCTCATGTCGACGAAAAAACAAAAATAAAATAGCCATATAAATTAAAAAATTAAAAATCTATTAACAAAAAAATTAACTCAATTGTTGATATTTTACTTTCACTCTTCAAGTAATAGAATACAGAGATACCATTCGTTAAGGCAAATACCGAAAGCTAAATAGAAGTGGAAAGATACTAGAACGAGTGAAAGTACTTGATACAGATTCGCAAAACTCACAAAACCCTACCCTAAAACTGTCAATCCCTATCCTAAACCCTAAAACCATAGTGCAACAAGAGCTACAATTCCCAACATCGAGTTCAAAGTGTTGAAAAACATAGAGTTTGGCTAGTAGGATAAATAATTAGAACTAGTGAAACTCACAAAACCCGGGACCACGAGAACCGGTGAAACAATTTAATACGAATTTGCACAACTCGAGAAAACCCTATGCTAAATCCTACTTAACCCCTACCCTAAACTCTAAACCCACAATGTAACAAGCGCAAAAATTCCCAACAACGAGTTCAAAGTGCTTTGAAAAAACACGAGTTTGGTTGGTAGGATAAAGAATCAAAACCGATGAATCTCACAAAACCCAAAGACACAAAATCATCGAAACTACTACATAAAAGCTCACGAGAACTCACAAAAACCCTATTGTAAACCTTGTCGAACCCCTACCCTAAATCCTAAACCCACAATGAAACAAGAGCTAAAATTTCCAACGAGTTCAAAGTGTTGAAAAACACAAAGTTTGGCTAGTAGGGATAAAGAATCCTCTCGGGAGAGATGCAAAATCCACTTCCACGGCCCAAACGTCACCCAAAACCTTTCCATACCACTTCGTGACATACACAAAGATTACTCCGCAACAAAAACCAAACAAAATTAGCACTAGAGCATAAAAACAAAAAAAATTACCGCAAGCTGGAATGAAACATGGAAAAAAAATTCTACTTACGAGAATGGAGCTCAAAACCTACATTTCCATCATCGACCAAAATCGAATATCCCACGAGCTCCATCACAACCCACAAGTTTCACAATCGAAGCAATGACATTAAAATTGGTAAACCCCTCACAAACTAGAACAAGCAACCTTAAGTAGAATCATAAACCACCCATGAACCGGGTATAACAACCACAAGCGCAACCCTAAACTCCCCATGAACCTACTGCAAAAAAAATGCTCGATGAGCAATGCGGATATACATGTGCGGGTGAACTGGTACTGGAGCCCAGACGAACAATAGCTGAGGGGAGCTCACGCACACACATCGAAGCCCAAATAGGAATGCACAAGGCATTGAATTCACATTGGAAAATGGCATAATTGAAACCCTAGATATGACGTTAAAGGTGATATTTAATGCTCTCACCATATAAGACATGTGGAAAAAATCAGTTGGATAGATTTCGTACGGGAGGCAAGGAGGAAAACACATGATTTGTTAACATAGCAAGGAGGGTGTGAAACAATTGGCATCCCTCCCGATGTTCAAAATTGAACACGTAAGAGCCCTTCAAGAGGCCTATGGCATGTCGAGAAATGCTTAGTGAAATTCACCCGTTATTAAGATTTTGATTTCTACAAGTTTCTAAAAAATTTAAATAATATTATAAAATTTGTGTGAAGGGCTTCGTGTCCACCTAAAATTTCTGAAAATTAAAGTTATATTTGAAAATTTTTGGTTATTTATTACTGACTTTTAGATTCACTCTAGAGACTAGGGTAGTGGTAAGAACTTGTGAGGCGATTGCATTGTCTATCGTACAACTTGAAGTTATTAACATTAATTCAGGTTCTATGAGGTGTCAAAAATCGACCACCTTCAGATTTGATCGACGGTAGGGAAATTTTTTGTATCATTTTGTGTAATTATCCTCCCCAGCTGCTTCTTCGCGAACCTCCTTACTGTAAGTTTTTAGGCTTCTATTCATGAATGTTCTCATTGTAATCACTTTCTCATTCACGAAAGAGATATTGAACCCTATACAACTACGATCAGAACAATGGTTGGCATTCTACTAGTGTATACATGTCCAGGTTAGGGTTTCCCTTTTTTATTTGTTGCAAAACCTTTAATATTGATTATAAAGATAACTTTACAATAGCCACGACTTATGTTCATATATATATATATATATATATATATATATATATATATTCAAAAGGTTCAATATGTTACTTTTCCTTTTTTTCCTCTTAGATTTGTGCTAACCTCCCTCGGTATTCCTCTCTAGGGTTTTTACAGAGTACCTAAGAGAGATTATTACGGATAAGTTCCTCCAGGCTCGTAAGAACTACATCAATTCACAAACTAGGTAAGCTTTTCCATTACAAGGATTACAATATCCTCGCAAATTTCAAATTAAGTAAATAAATCTTCTTCTCATTTTCTCAATAAAGAGATATGCTAATGGCTACAGGAATAAAAAATGGCATCATAGGCTTTCTATAACCCAGGTAGGGTTTCTCCAGCCAATAAGCATATTTCACTATTTGCAGGTTACATTTTTTTTTCCTTTTGCATCCTAAAGGAAGTGTTTCTAATCCTTCTCTTCATCAGCACACAAGTACTATACTGCTCTGGAGCCATGTTATCAAAGTGCCCATTTGGTTGATACCATCGACGTCCAGTCAACTCAAGTTCCTAGCTATTTTTCCTTTTGCTTCTAGGTTCTACAGCCATGAGGCGAAAACCCATTAAAATCATTTATTGTTGGCATGGTTTTTAGTGTACTAAGACCCTAGGAAATGGAGTTTATTTCCAAGTTGTAGTGTAAAAGAAAGACTCTCCTATTATTTATATAGTTTATTCTTCAAAGACTCTACTATTATTTATATAGTTTATTCAAGATTGTGTGTTCCTTTTTCCAGTTAAGATATTAAGATAATTTATGTTAAAACTCCACTATGATTGTACAAATTTTGGTATTGGGGTTTTAAGGGTTTCTTTCTATGTTAGAGCTTTGTATGCACATGCTTCAAATTTTTATTTTTTGGTAATAAAAATATCAAGAGTATTAATCTAATACCTAGTCTATGGATTTTTATAATGAAACGTGGAATATATTTATTCAAACCAAGGGTTTTTTATCGTTTTCTTTTACATTAAAGGTTATGAAGTCTTACTTCTTATGCTAGTGGACAAGTAAAACTTTAAATAACATTTTCTTCTTAACCAAGATTTCTGAAGGCTCTACTCTGCCTGCAATCTTTATCTCTCAAAAGTGTCCAATAGGTAACAACATTTTATTAAATCATTAATTTTTTCTTTCGTGAAAATAATATATGGTTGTCAATTTAAAAAAAAAAAAAATCAATTTTTCATAAGGCATAAATATATACCTTTCTAATTATAATTAAATTAAAACCAAACCTTCACAATTAAATTAAAACCAAACCTTCAAATTTAATCACAAGTGCTTCCCCGAGCTATCTTGTTGCCTCCGTAGACAACTCAACTCTCTCGGAATAGTCTAAAATACCAACAGAATAATCCAGAAATACCGGTAATATTATGAAAAATTTCGGCAAAGATTTTTGAAAATGTACGTTACAATGGTTAAACTTCAGTATTTTAAGTGTATTTATGGTTTTTGATGGTGCTGAATCCATTTCCACCATCAAAAATGCAATTCAAACACTCCAACTACCTAATTTTTTGGAAAAAAATTTACCAAATTCAAACAAAAAAAACTACCAACCTATTCTGTTACGGCGGTACCCAACTCCATCTAAACTCGGCCGTTGACGCGGACGCCTTTTTCTTGAGTGGCTTGTAACATCGTGAGTGGCGGGTTTACCAGCGTGGTACTTGCAAACCACTTTAAAAGCGTCTAGTCACATCCATCCATTTCAACATTGGAAATTGAAATCCACGTTATGTCTCCGCCAAGGCCAACTAAACTATTCTATTGTTAGAAAAATTGGAATCTGCCCACAGCATTCATTTAAGAAAACAATAATGGAATCTGCCCACAATATCCATTTAAATAAACAATATATGTCTATCTCAGCGATCATCAAATGAGTCCAAAGGACTGGTCTCTTTCTACTCTTAAAACCGGCTATCCACCATAACAATCGACAATGTAAAACAGTAAAAAAATATTATAATGTAAAACAGTGCATGGTATCACACCATTTGTGCAAAACAGGTGTATCAAGCATTTTTTAAATAAATTAAACTAGCATAAATTTATTTTAAATACAGATTTAATATTATTTATTTTTTTATTTGTAATTTTTGTTATGAATAAACATTATTTAAATATATGATATAATTATTTAATTTTTTTATTTTTAGTAAACTAATTTATTGTAATGGATAGATAAATACCTTTACATATCATACTAGGATGTAAAATAAACTTCATACTGAAAAGATAGACACTGGCCTTACACCCAAAGAAAAATGCAAGTGGATCAAGGACAGAAACAATCATAGATATTACGAGCGGAAGTTGGTTTATGGCATTCAGTGGGTCGAAGCTGACACGGCAGGCAACGTGGATTACATCTTCAAAATTTAGTGAGTAAAATAAATTGCTGCTGCTCTGGAAAGGCGATGTGCAGATTGATTCTCTTATAATTGGTATACAAGATTTTTTGTTTGTGGTATAAGGGATTTATTTTTTTTTGTAATAATTTGAGTAATAGAAGTGTTTATCATTTTTATTGTGAGATTGAATGAAAATTGTATTTTTTCATATGATTTTGATAATTTAGTTTTGTATCAATATTCAAAACAAAAGTATGTAGGAGGAACATTAATCTTTGAATGATTTTGATGGCTTAGATGTTCCTAGGTTGTGGTTTCTTAAACCATGGCCTTGTCCCACAAGTTATGGACAACCTAGCAAACAAAAGAAAAATATTGTATATAAATCTATATTTTATTTTTTTTCTTTGAAAAATATTCTTGATTATACCTTTCTTCTCTTTCTTTTAAACTCCTAAGAACTTAGTAACTTGGGATAATCATGAGACGAGATGTTGAAGATTTCAATGGTATACTAACTACTTATTGAAAGTGGAGTTTTCAAATTCATGAATTCTATTCATTCCCCTTCACCAGGATTTAATTGTGGCCACACATTCAAGGCATTCCTATATTTTTCGATATCCAGTGTACCTTGGAGAATTATCTCCTTAACTTCCACATCTTGGCATCGCTTCATTATCTTCTATAAATCAATGTTTTATTGATTTTTATACTCTCCATTCCTCTTCATCATCCAACAATTATTGTTTAAATGGTTTCCATCTCTTGGTTTTTGGTTTATACCCTTTCTTCTTTCAAGATAAGCTCGTGCTTGAGGATATTTATCCTCCAAATTTCCTACTTGTTAACATATATGGCACCAAAATTGGATTTTCATAAGCCATTTCTTGAAGCCATCTACAACTTCCATTTGAACCTTATTTTCTTCTCATAATCTAGATCCGCAAATGTAGATATCCTCATAGATACAGTCATATGCTAAAAAAAAAACTTATTCCAATTTATCGAAAGTTTTTAAATATCTACACAAGGTATTTTTGATGCCTTCAAAAATTGATCTCTCTCAAAAGGGCATTGGTGAAGTTGGGAGGCATACCCAAACAAGGATTTTGGTTATAGACATATTGGATGGGTTAAATTTTAAGAACCATGGGGTGATAGAAAAACCATTCTTCCCCAAAGCGAGGGAACCTCATTGAAACTTTTCTAATACTTAAAAAGATTGTGAAATTTAATCGTAAAAATATTTTGGAAACAAGATATACTTCAAAATCCTTTATCTTGTTTAAATAAATCCACAAGTACAATGTGATGTACAAGGATGGAAAGTACTAAGGCAACATATTACCTCCTTGGGTTGATAATATGAAATGAGGTTGAGAACTATCTCCTTTATTACTTCTAATATTGGAACCTTCTTTGATTTCTCCATAATATAAACACAAGGATGATGCATCAACAAAAATATAAGGGGATTTTCTATTCACCAACATCCCTAAAAGAGTGGCCTTTGGATGAGGAGGGTTTTTTATTGACCATCACTACTCCATGTAAGTGCAAAACCAATAGAGAATGATCATCAGGTTCTTTGCCATAAAATAGAAAGTGATGTTGCTCCATTGAGATTCCCTCCATGAGGTACATTTTGTTCTTTAGGTTTATCATGTAATTAATATATTTCTCTCCCAAGAGTAAGGTTTTTCTTCTAAGAGGCTTGACCATCAATCGTGATTTCAGAGCTAGCTAAACCATAAAAACCCCCTCGTCAAATCAAGGCATTTTGAGTCATTTTTTCGTCAAACTCTTTTCTTGCAAAGATTTCATCAAAAGTTATTCTGGTAAAAATTTCATCAAATACTTTCCTCGCATCCTTGTGATGAGAGAGGAAATGGTACTCATTAATTACTCTAAAAGTATTAAGAGCAACCCATTTTTTTATAGCAATCCCAATGTTGTGGTCAAACATGACCCTCTTCTCTATTTTGACAATATGATAAATTCTTGTGTTGAATATCTTAGAGATACTACCCTAAATCTATATGGTTAGCATGATTTAGCCCTGATACCTCAACTTATGTGCCACTCACTACATTTTCCAAACCAAACCCTTGAAATTGAGTAGATAATGGTATAGTAGATTCAAATAGAGTCATTTATTCTCAAAATAAGGCTTATATGACATTGTTTCTATTTTTCATCAATGCTACAAGGCATTTGGTTAGTTCTATGGCAATGAATGCTTAATTTGAATCCCTGGAATTAGATGTGTTACCCATAGAGGATAATACTACTAAATACACATTCATCTAGGTGTGATGATGCTGGTTGGATGAGTTCTTCTGCTCATTTTTTTGATTCAAAAAAATTCTTCTAGTTCTTCCTTCAAATACGTGATGATCCATCCATACATCACTCATGAGTTATTTCAAATGTTTTGAAATCATATATCATCTCCTATTCCTTATACCTTAGCGTGCACTAACAGATAGTATTCATGATCTTCATTTCAATTGATGTGTTATATGCTCATGTGTGGGTTTCTTGCTTAGACATCGTGCCATGGTTTGTTATCTAGTCTTGAACATAATAAACATAAGGTATGATCTAATAATATTTCTTTACAATAGATGTTTCGGTATTTTGACTCATTATACCATGGTGAACATAATTTTCTTTAGATAAGTGTTGTCAATACTTTTTTCAAGTCATACTATCGAGGATCTAGTTGAATTAGCATGCTTCATATACTACTCATACTTAACATTTTCCATTTTTCTCTTTTCACTCACATATCATTTCATAAAATTGTATTATTCACACTCATGTTTGATTTATAATATGTTGAATGATAAAAACAAGGTTTATTATCACACAATTATATTTAGAATGTATGGAATATTTGAATATCCGTCTTAAGATAAATAATATTTATATATAAATATTTGAATACAAAAGTGATATGATGATAAATTTTTTTTTCTAAATTGAGCTAATTCTATTTATGTAAATATAATAGTACAAAACTGCCTCAGTTCAGCTGTGTTAGCCTGAAACTGGGCTTGAAAGTCAAGCATAATTCTGAAAATAAGCTACCCATATAGGGAAACGAGCTCTGTAATAGCAGTCTCACCGCCCTTGTATAGGGAAACCGGTGGAATAGTTATAATTGCTATGAGACAGTAACAAAAAGCTATCACTATCATTAATGAAAACCAATAAGCTACTATGTAATGTAGAAAACCAGCATCGCTAAGAAAATAAACAAGTTCAAGGACCATACTGCGCCAGGTCATTGCTGATTCAGTTGGAGTTGGCGGGAGAGGGTTGTTCCTCGTCTATTGGGCAACCGAAATCATCTTCAGGGTCTTCAGCTTCAGCTTCCCTGTTGTGAGCCTCTGCGCCCTAATCAGCAGCTGCTTTCACCTGCAAGGAGGAGAGACCTAGGGGGGGATTGGCTATGACAGAAGGCTCGGCCAAGTCCTCTTGAGGCGTAGCAGCGGAAGTGGACCGAGGCTCGACAGGGGCAGGATGAGGGTTGAGAGAAGTAGGAGTAGAATCAGTCCAGGTAGGAGGGCTAAGAGTGGCATCCTCACGCAGTGTTACAGTGATAAAGGACGTTATGGAAGGGCGATTGAAAGCACTATCAAACCTCAACTCCGCTCTTTGTGTGGTCTGGCGAATGAAATGGCTGCCAGCGGGCTAAGGGGCGGAGGTGGAGAAGTGATGGGGAGCTTCAAGCGGAAGGGAGGCAGGCGGTCGACCAAGGGCAGAAATGGAAGAGATTTCAGAGAAATGTCTGCTGGAAGAGGGGCACTCCCCGACCGAGCTTCCACGAGTGCCTCCTCGACGGCATGTCATGCGCTGTCTGAGTCGAGGCATGGCGGGCTCTGCTTCATGAGACTCGTGAGCCTGGAGAGGAGCCCACGCAGCGAATGAACCAGGAATAATCTGACGCACACCAGGATGAGTCAGAGCAACGGACGGGCTAGGAATATGCTGAGGAGCAGTGGATGCACCAGGGAAAAATTCACTATTGGAGAAGTGTGCATCAGGTGAAAACTCAATGCAGCTATAGAGCGAGCAGCGCCGGCCTGTGACTGTGCGAGCGCTTGGCTCAGCACAGTGGACAGGGCACGCACCGCCCAAAGGAACCAGACAACCGCGCAAAGTGTCAGAGAGCTCGTCGAACATAGAACTGGCTTCCATAATGCGAATACCAGGCGGACCAGGGCTGTTGTAATGCCGGCGCAGGGGAGAGTAAATGTTACCGTCAGGCGGAGTGAATGCAGAGTTAATGGCGTCGTGGAGGGCCATGTGGCTACCACGCACTCTATGCTTTGGGAAATGGCCGGGGCCAGTTGTCCCAATGTATCTAACGACCATCCGCATCCGGAGAAGTTTGATCATTTTGCACCCGACTGATGCAATTCTGAAGTGTGTCCCTGTCATGAATAATTTGAAGAGGGCCATGATTGAGAGAGTCTGTGCTTTCGACTCCTAGATTGGCTAGGAGGTTCGCAACCTTATTACCTTCTCTTTTGGTGTGAGCAAAGGATATGGCTTGATTGTTGTCCAACCATCTGCTGAGATTGTCGAGAGGAGAGGCCATTCTCCAACTAGTGGCAACTTTAGTGGTTCTGGTGCCTTGAAGAAGTTGATTGGCTATGTTGATGAGAATCTGAGAATCTCCTTCCAATATGATAGGCGAAATATTGTACAGGTGTGAAAGGATTAGACCTTGCCAGAGCCCTTCCAGTTCTGCAGAGTTGTTAGTGTCCCAACCTATCGAGCCATAGTAAATAGCAAGAGTATCCCCTTCAGAGTTTCTGAGGATGCCGCCAAAGCCTTCTGGGCCTGGATTCCCCTTTGAGGCACCATCAAAGTTGAGTTTATAAATGCCTGGAGGTGGAGGTGTCCATGGGATTGGGGTGCCAGTAGTCTTTTGCTTGGAGGTGTTTGGCGAGATTGCTATCCTCAGCTGCCAATTTTGCCATATTGCTGCTTCCCTCGATTGTTTAGGAAGATCCTCCTCCTGCCATGGATGCAGGGCAAGGGTCTCTTGGAGATTTTTTCCGAAGTTGTCCCAGATGATGTTCAGAGGAGTTGTTTGTTGTTTGAATATTCTTCTGTTTCATTCCTTCCAAAGAGCCCAGAAGAGGAGGCCTGGGATCAGCTTCCAGAGATAGTTGAGAATGGGACTATTATAAGGTCGTTGGGGCCAGAGGCGCATAATGTTGGCTAGGTCCCCTTTTGGCTTGCTTCGCTGACTTCTGAAACATATGTTTTCCGAGAGTTGATGAGCAAGATGGTAAGTCAGCATGAGGTGTTCAGTTGTTTCCATACCCTGCTTGCAATTCGGGCATTGAGAGGGGCTGCTGAAGCCACGCTTGAGCAAGTTGTCCCATGTAAGGATCCGTTTGTGACTAAGTAACCAGAGAAAGGTGGAGACTTTAGGCCAAGTACCTGGAACCCAGACAAATTGCCAAAGCCTGTCTTTCGGAAGCTGGATTGGATGCATTAGAGAGAAGGCTTCCTTTGTAGTGAACATACCTTTGGGAGAGTATCCCCAGTGAAGAATGTCTGGTTACTCTGAGCATATTATTTTCCTTCGTTGCAGTTCCTTTTGGAGAGCTTCCTGAGTGTTGCTGTGAGCATTGGGCAGGAGTAAGGTCGGGTGCTTCCATTGCTTGAAGTCATTGGTGGCTGTATGCGTCCAGATTTGATTGACTTTGATTTCTTCCAGGGGGTTGGTGCGTCCATTGTTGGAGAGGCTGAGTGTTTCAGTAAGTTGAGGGTGTTGCTGCCAGGAGTCTATCCAGAATCTGGCTGTGTGCCCATTTCTTATTTCCCAGAAGCTGTGCTGTTGTATGAGAGCAAAGTGTTGTTTGGCAGCATTCCATATGAGTGAACCAACTCCTCCAGGGTGAATCCTGACCAGGTCTTCAGGTGGTATGTTATTAGCATATTTAGCTGTCCACATTTTAGCCCATGGTTTGAAAGGATTTGAGAGCCATTTCCACCAAAGTTGTGCCCCCATAACTTCGTTGCTGTGGATGGGATTTCTGAGCCCCAGACCTCTAGCTGCTTTAGGGGAGCAGACCATGCTCCAGTTGACCAGGGCCCATTTGCGTTTTTGGTCTGAGGATCCCCAGAGGAATCGTCGTTGCAAATTTTTGATCTGATTGAGCACCCATTTTGGAGCTGCAAGCACAGAGAAAAGATAAAGAGGCATGGATTGCAGAACCTCTTTGATGAGGATAAGTCTACTGGATATATTGAGAGCTCTATAAGTCCAGGAGGAGAGCCGAGCTTCCAGTTTTTCCATTAGATGATTCCAAGTGGAGTGCTTGATAGCAGTGGCAATAAGAGGGGCACTTAAGTATTTGGAGGGGAGTTGGGCAGGAGAGAAGCCTAGAATTCGGGTTATGCTGGATTGAATTAAAGGAGGGGTGTTAAAAAAGAAAATCTGGGATTTGGAGACATTAACAGTCATACCAGAGGCCGTGGAGAAGAGGTTTAGGATACTTTTGAAAGATCTAGCTTCTTGGACTGAAGGGAACCCAAATAACATATTTTCATAAAAAAATTGTTTGTGAGTGGTGAGAGAGCCATGAAGGGAGATACCACGCAGACGGTTAGTGAGGACAGCATGATGGATGAGTTTGCTGAGACCTTCGGACATGAGGACAAAAATAAAGGGTGAGAGAGGGTCGCCTTGTCTGATGCCTCTTGAGGGTTTGAACGGCCTAGAGGGGATGCCATTGACAAGAATGGAATACAAGGGTGTAGAGATGAGGGAAAAAACCCATATTATCCACATTTGGTCAAAGCCAAAAGCTGAAAGGATGCTTTGGATGTATTGCCAGCTTAGTTTATCGAATGCTTTAGATAAATCAATTTTGAGGAGCATACCTGGATTTTTGGTAGTTTTGAGAGAATGCATAACTTCATGCGTGAGGATGATGTCGTCCATGATTTTCCATCCTTCTACGTATCTAGTTTGTTCTGGCGATATGAGAAGCGGGAGCAGAGGCTTTAGTCTGTTGGCTATGACCTTGGATATGATTTTATAAATCATGTTGCAGAGGGCAATAGGTCTGAACTTCTCCGGAGTGCTAGGTCACTCTTCTTTCGGTACCAGGGCTATGAAGGTGGAATTTAAGGAGCGGAGGAGCGAGTGAGCAGCTCTGGATTCTTCCACTAGTTGCCAGACTTCTGCTTTAATAAGTTCCCAAAAATTGTGGAAAAAATTGGAGGTGAAGCCATCAGGCCCGGGCGCCTTACCTTCCTTCATTTGGGTCAATGCAAGTTCGACTTCTTGAAGAGTGACAGGGTGGAGTAACATCTTGTTGTGCTCAGCTGTGACTAATTTGGGAATGTGTTGTGAGATTTGGTCGATAGCCGGCTGTCTGTCTACTGTATGGTCCTCCTGCTGTATGCTTTGAAAGTGGTCCAGTAGAACTTGTTCGATCTCCTCTTGTTGTTCCAACTTTGCTCCTTGTTGATTGGTAATGTGAGGAATGCGATTTTGCATTCTTCTTTGTATTGTTGATCTGTGGAAGAATTTTTTGTTCTTCTCTCCTTTCTTTAACCAGGTTATTCTAGATTTTTGCCGCCACAGGAGTTCTTCTTGCTTGCGTCTCTCCTCTAGTTGCTTGTGAAGATCTTGTTCCTGTGCAACGATCTCTTCAGTTCTTCCTCCGTTTATGATTTTTTGCTGAGTTTCTTCCATTTTGCTTTCGAGGATTTTGATTTCTTGAAAGATGTTTCCAAAGATGGAGGCGTTCCAGTTCTTGATGACTGCTTTCAGATGCTTGAGCTTTTGTTGAAATTGGTACATTTTCGAGCCAGAGGGTGGTGTGAAACTCTGCCAAGCATGAGTGACTACATATTTGAAAGAGGAGTGAGAGAGCTAAAATGCTTCAAATTTGAAGGGTTTTTTGTATTGAAGACCAACATTTTGCCAATGGAGCATAATGGGCCAATGATCCGAACCTGTCTGCGGAAGGATTGAAGCCGAAAGGTCCCCTCCTATATGGATGGCGTTGTCAGAGATTAGGAAGCGATCTAACTTTTAAGCGAGCTGTTGAGTTCCAGTTCTCTTATTGTTCCAAGTGAACGTGCCATTTGAGAAGGGAATGTCTATAAGCCAGCTGTTGGCTATGAAGTCTCTGAAGAGAGCACTGTCCGGGTTTGCTCTGGTTCTGCCCCCTGTTCTTTCTCCCATCTTAGTGACATATTGAAGTCCCCTGCAGCAATCCATAGGGGGTGGGTTCTGTTTGAATTTAAATTTGCCATGGTATGTAGAAGAGCTATTTTCCCTGCCTGGTCCTGTGGGAAGTAAACGTTGGAGAGATGCCCGTGAATGTTAGATCCAATGGGGTGGAAATTTGCTTGTATAAGGTGGTGCGCAGCATGAAAGTTTGAAATATCTATGGACAGAGTGTCCTAGGCTATAGCAAGGCCCCCTGAAGAACCAGAGGCATCCACTGCTACTGAGCTACAGCTAGGCCAAGATTTGGACATGATTGTACCTAGAATTTCACTGTTGCACTTCGTTTCTTGAAGAAAGAGAATATTTGGTCTTTCTTTCTGTATCATAGTTTTGAGAATTTTGTGCTTTCCTGGGCTGTTGAGCCCTCTAATGTTCCATGAGATCAACTTCATGTGGAACTGTTTGACAGAGGTTTGAAGAACCTTGTAAGCTTAGGATATCGACCTGAGTCGACCAATATTTTCCCTATGGTGATGGCAGGCTGCCAGTCCGGCTTTCGCCCTCTTTTCCTTGATTCTCTTGTGATTTTGAGGTTGTCCCAATGGCTGCCAAGTTGAATGCCAAGTTTTTTTTGCTGATGGGAGCTTGAGAAGACCTTTTCCAATTTATCAATTTGATGAGGGTTGATGGTGTCAAAATTTTGGTTCCTGCAAGCATCCTCAAGTCCTGTTATGTCGAGTTCTCCTAGGTCTAGGTCTTCAGAGTCCTCTTCCATGAAAGTCTCTTGACTGCCGATGATCAGAGCTTCATTAGAAACAACAGGTTGGGTATTATGATTGTCAACTTCCATTGTGGCAGGATGCCAGGGTAGGAGCTTGACTCCATCAGAATTGCTGTCTGGGGTAGTTTCATTAGAAAGCTTCTGGTTTTGAGTTTGCATGGGGTTGGGTTTGACTGAGGGCTTTGGAATATCCGAAGGTTGTGAGGGGGCTTTAACCTGGTTAAGGTCTATCTCAGAGGCAGGATCAGGGTTGGAGAGAGCAGCAAAGCTATTACTGGTGGAAGGAGTATTGGAGGAGGGAGAGGGTTTTTTACCTGTCGTGGAAGGTTTCTTGCCATGCCTTCTTCGCGGGGGGACCTTGGTGAAACCATCAGCTTCCGGTGCTACCTCCGCCTCTTTTGCCTGAGCCTGTGTTGTGAGGGGGCAATCTCTGAAAAGATGCCCAAGTGCATGGCATCTTCGACATCTGAAAGGGGAATGCTCATAGTCTAATGGCTGAATCCATTCAAAATCATCATGATAAATACTTACAGCATCAGGTAGGGGCTTTTCTAGATGCATGTGGACACAGATGCGAGCATATGAAGTACATCAGTGAAGCTTTGTTTCCTCTGCAATCTTGATGAACTCCCCGATACCTTTGCCAATTGCTTGGAGTGATTCTTCGTCCCAATACTCTAGGGGTAGCGAGTATAGGTGTATCCAGACAGGTGCCCAATGGAAGTTTTCTTTGTCTGGGTTGAATCTTTCTACCCAGTTCCGAAGATATAACCCAACTGAGTTGAAAAAATAAGGCCCTCCATCCATTACTCTGTTTCTGTCTTCGATGCAGTTGAAGATCGCTATGAAGAAACCCTTTGGTCCAAGTTGTAACGTAACTTGCCCTTTAGGCTTCCATTTGGAAGAAACCCAGCCATGTACGGCTTTTTCAGTCGGCCAGAAGCCAATAAATTTTCCAATGAGGGCGTGGTCTCTCATGTACTGGATTCGAGCGTTTATCCGATGGCTAGGCAGTTTGATCTTGGGTCTTTCTGTCACGATGGGTTTGCAGGTAGAGGACTTGGGCACCTCCACCTCCTACTGAGTTTGCGTGGTCGGTGCTTTAGGTGGCAGCGTTTCCTGGCTCTTGTCAGCGATTTCGTTGCTTTGCACCGAGCTAACGTGGGTGCCATCGTTGTTGACAGGGGGAGGTTGACCTTCCCCCCCCGAGCTGGAGGCCATAGTCAGTGATCAGACCACGCGGGCTGGCTGTGTGCAAGCCGATATGGCAGAATAGTGGTGCAGACGGGCTAGGGTTTCTGCAGAGAAGTCCGTGACCGTTTCATCGACTCTATCCTTGACACAATTACCACGTGATATGATGATAGTTACAAACACATCCCTGTATATATAGCTAGGGAGTGATCTTTCATAGAGAGTCATGTCCTTTGAGACATGTCCTTGCATTAAAACTAATTATTAACTATTAATTATTATTATATTACTTTATGTTAATTATGTTCATAACATTACCTTCCCATTTTGAAATGTTTTATCTCGAAACATATTGATGGAAAGTTATGTTATTTTTTTCTTTGTCTTGAGATCTATTTGCATCTTTCGAAATTCTTGGAACTTTTATCTTCATTGATACAAGACGATAATAACTTCTAATTGTTGTAAAATATTGTTGTAATGTGAAATGATTCAACCATCCTAAATCATTTTTTTGTAAAACCTTTTGATTATTTGATAGGTGGGATGAATTGTTATTGTAAGAATTAATTGTACTGACATCAACATTAACCAAAACATAATTTTTTTTTCATCTTGAGTGATGTGTATAGGTTGATTGGTTGAAATTTCTGCTCTTATCATTTGGATGTTAATAAAGAGTTCATGTGACCTGATTTTCTATTATTATATTTGTAGCAATTTGTCAATTTTCTTTAAGTATATGATTACCTGCACACACATATGTTCCTTGGTAGATTGTGAAATCTTCACTTTGCATTTTTTTTGTTTGTACTATAGAATTTGAGTATGCCTTCACTGCAAATGGTTTTTTATTTTTATGAATTGTGAGGTTGATGGGTTCAATATTTCTTCCTTTCTCCTCAATTTGGACAATTTTACTTGAAAATATTGATGCCTCTATCTTGATAAGTTGTTCTATTTTTTTTTTTTTAATTATTGCTTTGTATCCTTGGACTTCTTGACTTTTGCAAGTAATTTATGCCCATGACCTTTTAAGTGATAAATTTCTTTATTTTTATCTAAGATAATTTCATCAATTTATTTTTGCATTCTTGATATTGACTTTTGATTTTAGATTATGGTACTATGGAATTTGATCTCACTATAATGTCTTCAAATATCACCTTCTTCACCTTATAAAAAAGTTTTTTTTTTTTTTTTTCTATTTTTAGTATGAAAGCACCTAGTTTTTCAAACGAGGGTAAACTAAGAATTATCTTTATTTTTGTTTTCAAACATGGTTATAACACTACACTGAGATATACATACATAATCATCAACTGTTACTTGTAAGTCTTAACTTCATATTTTTTCTTATGAAAAATATCTTCTCTTTCACCTATATTTGATTCTTGAATTGATAATTGATTTTCCAAATTTATATTGATGTAAATTTTTTTGTTGGTTACGTTGATATTGATATTAATATTTTTTTCCTTGGATACTCCCTTCTACTGTAAAAAATTGATGATTTATAATTGGACAACTCATATAGAATATTATTCCTTCTTTCATTTTCAAATTATCATTTTTCTCTTTTCGAGATGAGCTTGAGGTTTAAAACTAGCTTCTTTTTTAACTATGTTGAATAAGTAACTCCCTAAAATAATCTAGGAAAGGCCCAAGATCAAACCTAGCAACTTCTACTATAACACCAAGAGTATATACAATAGCCTGTAAGTCAAATATGCCAGTAATTTATTAATTAGCAAGAGTCAATACTCCACGAGGGTGGGAGAGCCTATTCCTTGAGCTTATCACAACAAGCCAAACGTGTCCCCCTGTGGAATTTGAAACTAGGTGGAGAAGATAACATCCCATTATGGAAACCACTTGGATAACCTATTATAACTACTCTTAATCTTATAATAATATTTTTTATAATAGTATCTATTTTAGAGAAATCTCAAATACCCCTTACTTTAAAAATACCTATACTTTTTGGAATTGCCCTTTTATTTTTAACACCCTTCGTATATATATTCAAAATACATATAAAGTACCTTTACTATCAATTGGAATATTATCTCTCTTTATATATATATATATATATATATATATATATATATATATGAATGATCTTCATCATTATTTTATCAATTAGGGTTATTTAGGGTGGTTGGGTAGAATGGTTGTTATCTCTGCTACCCACTTTGATGTGATTGACATGATGCTAAAAAAATATTGATGTAATGAATATGTAAATATGAATATTTTTGTATTGACCCTCACTCTTGCCTTTAAATTGAGAAAAAGAATTATTTCACTACACATATTATATCCTGATATAACTTTATAAAAAATAAAAGCTACATTGCTAACTTAATGTATGTTTTCTCTAACTTTATTAAAACTAAAATAAAATACCCTTGCTAACTGAATAATGCAACCTTTTCAATGTATGATATTGTTTTCTATAAAATACATTATCCACACTCATTATGTGGCAGTCAAATTGAACAAAAGGTTCCATGTATGGTCCAAAATAAGAGCCATGAATTGAATGACAAGCAATGGTTTATCCTAAATTGTCTTAAATTGATATCTGTGCAGCGTCAGCTAACGATAAATTGTTTGAATAGTTGTTGAGTTGATTTATTATAATCCAAAGAGTCGTTATTTTTTCATAGGGTGTCTCTATTGTAGCAATATTCTTAACTTGAAGAGGCCATGATATTGTGTTTCTACATAATACTTTGGATTTGGTGAAGTTACCTCACTATGGATTAAGCAGCATGAGCCAAGGAAAACAAAAGAAAAAAACCTTAAGTTATATTTAGGAGTCCTTAAGGGTGCTAGAAACAATGGTGTTTGATTGTATGGTAGTCAAGATTTCTAGAAGCATCGATGTTGATTTCTTTATTGGAATAAAACAAGTAGCAGCATCAATGGTTTTTTTGGTGGGTGTACGGACCAACTCATATAGTTTTAAGCGTATGAGTTTTGATTGTACATAACACCAGCCTAGATTCATCTTAACTCCGTATTTATCAAGTGTTGAGAGGGATCAAATATCTCGAGGTGAAAACCTTTTTTTTGAGTGAAAAACATGAAGAAAGGTTTGCACCTCGAGATATTTGATCCCGACGCTTGATAGATCCAGAGTTAAGAAGGATCTAGGCTAGTTTTATTCATGTGTTGCCAAAGAAAATATATTGAAGATATGATTAATTTTATCAATAATATGTAAATATATCAAATATTAATATAGTCATTTTAAATATGCTAAATATTTTTGAAATTAACTTGGTCATTTTAATTTTAAATTCTCTTAGTTAGCTCAGTTTGTTGAGATGATAAATATTTTTTATAAATTTAATGATGAAAAATGATGAAATAATTTTTTTAAATGCAAAGTGACAATAATAATGTTGAAAAATAGAAAATGTGAATAATAAGAATGTACTCATGTTACAAATAGTCTTCATTGTGATCAATCTCAAACTATTCTCTTCTACTATTCTTATTGTCACCCTTGTTAGTTTTGTCATCTTTTTATATAGGGAAATTTAAATAGTAAATAATTTAAATCTTTAGCTGGAGATAATAATTTAATAATAATAATCTTTTAATATTATAATACAGTTAATAATAATTTTTTTTGCATGGTATT
>JAXQQM020075976.1:0-13049 GCA_034641835.2 Pinus albicaulis
AATATATATAATCCATATTTGTTTATTACCTCTAATATCTTATTGGCTATAATTATCCCTATAGCTTATTATTATCTAATATGTATCCAGAATTTTTTTGGAATCATCTTCAACCAAAAAACATATATAGCTAATAAGGAAACCCCTGCAATAAACATGAGCCCCTCCATCAGACCCTCTTTTCATGAAAGCTTTGAACCTCTTGGTTCAATCTTGAACACAGAACATATTTTTTTGATGAAATTCTTTCAACAATTCTGGAGCAATTCTCTTTAATTAAGCCTCAGTTACTCATGTAGAAATAACTATTCACAGGGTCTACAATTTAACTAGGTTCCATTTCTTTGATCCTTGCAATGATATTAGTGCAGTTACAGTCATCTCTGGTATTCTCTCAAACTGTCTTAAATGGCTTTCTAGGCAAACCCTTAACGCATCTTTGTAGATGTCATGTTGCTTCAATGGGAGAGAATGGAGATATGGAGGTAAGTTATTCTGTAAGAGAATGCCTTCAAACTATTGAAGGTTAAGTTAGCAAAGGTCTATCATTTAAAGTTTCTCTGGTACAGTGACTTGCTGCAACCAACACTCCAACGAGAGATGATGTCCAGATCCTTTGGTGAAAAGCTTAAAATTTCTAAGTGAGACACTTTGCTTCCCTACATAATATGTTCTCTGCAAAGAAGAATTGACAATTATGATGTCAAAAATTGAAGTTTAGACAATTAAATATTTCCATGAAGTTGATTAAATTTATTATCTGGTAAGCTGTTGTGTAGTGATGGCTTGCCGAGAAATAAGCGTAGGGATGGTTTTCCATATGGATAGCTGTCCATATGAACTTAACCAACACATGAACAGCATGTATACCTCAATCAAATTTGTACACGTCTATATAGTGTTGTATATTATGAATGTTGGTACAGTGGCAAGTTGAGAGAATTGGGGATATGTTACAAAGAATGGGCTGATCACACATCTGCGATCTCTGTTCCTAATCAATCAGAAGATGTGATTGTTGTACCCAGAATGTTTGGAAAGTCAACAGACCGATTCAGCCACAATCCATTCATTATTTATCATGAAAAATCGAGTGCAAGTGGAAAACAGGAAAACTGAATGAAAAAGCTTTTTGGTACATTCTTGCCACTAGAAGATGAGAGTAGTTATACCAAACCTAAAGGAATGTGAGTTGACATTGCAAACCTCTTCCTAGCTTGTAATTTTCAAATTTACTCTTTACGTGTGTAAAAAACTTTTAGAGTAATTAGCTACAAGTTTCTAACAGTATGTCTAAGCTGGTCAGTTTTCTATTAATATTTTTGGGCACTGCAGATCAATTTTGGATTGGAAATATTGGAGTCAGCAAAAAGGATGGATCATGAACATGCAAAGAGAATAGAGTGCCTACATCTTCTCTATATGCAACAATCCATATCCAATTCATTTTTGTCCTTGAAGTTGCCCAGGTTATAAATGCATCAAATACTGAGAAAGTCTACATATGTAACCTTTGTCTAAATCTTTGGTGCACACTGAAGCAAGGCTAAATGGATTTGTGCTAAGTCTTTGAGAAACACCCAAATTTTATACATATACATGTTTTTTGGTAGTTCAATTTAAGTCCTATTTTCTTATTCCAGACTTAATTTTCTAATAGTGATATGTTAACTCACTAATAGTGATATGTGTGAGTATGGAGAGATAGTTGAGTCATTGGAGAAAGAGCCTTAGCTGCCTTTGCTATTTTGAGCTTGTATTTCAAAATTGGTTTGCATTTATGATGAGTGATGAATCACCTAGATCGAAGGAGTTCTCCCCTAGTTGGCACTTTACCACATTAATTATGGTCACTCCATTTGCTAGAGCTTGTTGTAACTTACAATGGACAAGTTTACCATCCTGCACACACTTTTAGGGTGTATTCTTAAGGGATGAATTGGCTACTTCCTTGGCTATTTCTGGTCTCAATATCTTGTATGTGTCTATTACATTATGCATTTTATCCTTTGCTGCAGTAAGTAACCTGCAGCAATCTGTAATCTCTTTGACTGTAATTTATTTGTCTTTCTACTCTGCTCTCATTTATTGTTATATTGATATTTGTATAGTAAAGAATTTACTCCTAATGGTGCAGTGAAGTTTTTTTCAAAGGATTCATCACCATACAATGTAATAGAAAATGGAAGCCAGGACTGTAGCATCACTGTGTGGACCACAGCCAGTCCATGCCCTATTTTTATTTTTTATAAGTTTTAGATCCATTAGCTGAACATGATAATTGGTTTGATGCCCCAAGCTAACTCTAAAGTTAATTCACTATATAAAACACTTCTCCCTAATCCATAGAACTAAGGGTCATCATCAAAATATGCCCATGCACCATCCTTACCCACTTCTTCAGCAATCTGCCTAGGAGGCTTAGGTACTATGATCCGGGGACAACTCTTTTACAGAATTGATACCAAATAAAATAGGAAAAGCACATTGAATAGGAAGAATTTAGGGTGAATTCTTAAGGGGTGAATTGGATACGTCCTTGGAGAGTATGCGCTAGCTCACCCTAATCTATTGAGGGTATGTTAACTTACTAATAGTGATATGTGTGAGAGTATGGAGAGATAGTTGAGTCATTGGAGAAAGAGCCTTAACTGCCTTTACTATTTTGAGCTTGTAATTGGTTTGAATTTATGATGAGTGATGAATCACCTATATCGAAGGAGTGCTCCCCTAGTTGGCACCTTACCACATTATTTAAGGTCACTCCATTTGCTAGAGCTTGTTGTAACTTACAATGGACGAGTTTACCATCCCGCACACACATTTAGGGTGTATTATTAATGGATGAATTGGCTACTTCTGGTCTCAATATCTTGTATGTCTCTATTACATTATGTATCTTATCCTTTGCTGCAGTAAGTAACCTACAACAATCTGTTATCTCTTTTATTGTAATTTATTTTTCTTTCTACTCTGCTCTCATTCATTGTTATATTGATATTTGTATAGTAAATATTTTACTCCTAATGGTGCAGTGAAGTTGTTTTCAAAGGATTCATCACCATGCAATGTAATAGCAATGGGAAGCCAGAATTGTAGCATCACTGTGTGGACCACAACCATTCCACGCCCTATTTTTATTTTTGATAAGTTTTAGAGCCATTAGCTGAACATGATAATTGGTTTGATGCCCCAATCCAACTCTAAAGTAAATGCTATGAGATTCACTATATAAAGAACTTCTCCCTAATCCATAGAAATAGGGGTCATCATCAAAGTATGCCCATGCACCATCCTTACCCACTTCTAGAACAATCGGCCTAGGAGGCTTAGGTATACCGTATTGTCATCTGAGGAAAAATCTTTTAAATAATTGAAACCACATCAAATAGGAAAAGCACATTGAATAGGAAGAATTTGCCTATCTTTAAATAAGTTTACATTCCTAGCTTGCTAAATACCCAAGCTAGGATTCAAGGAAGTTCTTTGTACTCCTTCACTGAAGAGTTATGGCACCAACCTCTTACACCATTTTCAACTATGCCACCAATTCAGACTTTTTTCAACCTAGTCAAATGTTTAATCTCCCTCTAAACTTTCATAATGTAGTTACAGTCCATGACAAGATGTTTATTGGTATTTTCACATACCCTGCATAAACTGCACCTATCGATTCTTTCTCTATTCCTTCTCAAAAGATTATACCAAGTCAAGTATTTTTTTAGTACAAACCACATAAAATTTTAGCCTTTGAGGGATATTTAAATATCCAAACTCTCCTCCTCCACCAAACATGATTCCTCTTCTCCCCTTATAAACTAATAGCACCATATCTAGCTTCTGGGATATAAACCCCAGAGTGGTTCTTTGACCATATGAGATTATCTATATTCTTAGTCAATCTGACATGGCTAGACTTGAGTCTTTCCATAAAAACGCTCTAGGAATGAGCATTGTCACCTCTAAAATCTAATGAAAGCCACCTTTGACCTCCAAATAGAAGTAATATTAGGAACTGCAATATGAGAAATATTAAAGTATCATGTCCCTCAACAAAAGACTCATATGGAGTCATGGGTAAACATGGGCAATTAATCCATAAGGGGGCACCTTGTTTCATTCATATTGGAATTTGGATGGTGGTTGAAGAGTTATTTCATAATACAATGTGGTTGATACACTTGTTGCACCGCCCTTCATATTTTATCCAATAGTTATCAGCTATCCCCATCTTCTAAAATTCCAATCTGCTAACCCTGAGATCAGTGATTTTGGAGAGGGATAAATTTAATAATACTTTCTCATGACAAGAGGCATCAAAGGAGAGAAAGTGGCATATGATAGGTTGGAAACAAATAGTTATGCCTAAATTGGAATGAGAAGCAGGGATAAGAAAACCGGTAAACAAAGCTCCATGTGTTTCTCTCTGGCAAACAGATGAACCTTATCTAATAGGTATCATCTATGTCCATCTTCTAAAAGTCCAATCTGCTGACCTTGAGATCAATGCTCTTGGAGAGGGATAATCATAAAGTTAATAAAACTTTTTCATGACAATAGGCATTGAAGAAGAAAAAGTGGCACCTGATAGGTTGGAATAAATAATTATGCGTGGTGGGGTATTGATCATTTTTTTAAGGGGTATATGTATAAAATTTGGGTGTTTCTCAAATATTGTGGAGTTCAAAGCAGTATTCCGAGCCTTGAAGTGATCTGTGGTATTCCTGTTCTAATTATGCAATATTTCCTGTTCATAGTTATGGTACGCATTAGCCAAGACACTGTCAGAGAGGGTTGCATGGGCGCTGGCCATGGAGAAAGTTGTGTCAGAGTATTTCTAAGCAAATATATTAATCTCCAAAATTATTTAAGATGGGGCATTCAAGTCTTTGGCAAACATGTTGATAAGTGCTCCTATGGTGCTTTTAGGAAATGGGATATCAATTGCATGACAAGTTGTTGATGTTCAAATCACTGGCCAAATTCCTGCTCAAATCACTAAAGCAGCCAGTCTGTGGGTGTTGGAGATATCAAACAATCAATTCAGTGGAACTATTCCCTCTGGCATTGGACAACTGTGGAATCTCAGCAGCTTTCTGACCAGTCACAACAATATATCAGGGACTATTCCAGTGGAACTCACTAGTTTATCCTCACTATCAAGGCTTTCTCTTGATCACAATATGTTGTATGGGGAGCTTCCTGAGACAATAATATCATGGAAAGGTCTTTCTCAACTTAACCTTGCCAACAACCACATCACCGGATCAATTCCTGCATCGCTTGGGTTGCTGCCTGTTCTTAACAGCCTTGACCTCTCAAACAATTTGCTTTCAGGGAAAATACCTCCTGAGTTAGACAATCTCAAGTTGAGTTTTCTGAATGTGTCTGAAAACCTTTTGTCTGGCTCTGTTCCTTTTGGTTACAATAATATGGCCTATGATTAAAGTTTTCTTGACAATCCGGGCCTTTGTGGAGGCGAGCCATTAATCCTAACTTCATGTTTCCAGCAGAAAGGAAGATCTGAAAGCCATCTATATAGGGTATTAATTTCGGTTATTGCTGTGATAGTAGTACTTTGCTTGATTGGTATAGGTTTCTTGTATAAGACATACAAGAATTTTGTTCAGGTTAAATCAAGTACAGAGTCATGGAATCTCACAGCCTTTCACAGGGTAGAATTTTATGAGTCATACATTCTGAAGAGATTGACAGAAGATAATGTTATTGGAAGTGGAGGTGTAGGCAAAGTGTACAAGGCAACAGTGGGAAATGATAATATTGTTGCTGTGAAATAGATCTGGAACAACAGGAAACTGCAGTCTGCCCAAGACAAGGGATTTCAAGCAGAGGTGGAGACTCTAGGGAATATTAGGCATGCCAACATTGTCAAGCTGCTCTGTTGCATATCTAGTTCAGATTTACTAAGGCATGCCAACTTTGCCTTTGGATTTACCTTGAAAAAAAAAATCTCTGTTTTTTTTGCTACTTATTCCCACAATCTATAGACTTTGATACAGATAAGTAGTGATTAATGACAAATGAAATGTAATCAAGATGTTTCTTTAGTCTAGATATTATTGCTGCTACAGTCACTCTTTTTAGAAATGTAACACAACACATCTCTTCACCATTCCTCTACTGTAAAATAAGCTACACTAGAAGATACACCTTGGGTGTTAAAATATCCCTTTTATGTGTAGCTTCTAAAATTTCCTCATTTGTTCTAGATAAATTTCCCACATATTATAAGCATAAAATAAACCGAAGTCCTCAAGACAGTTGGGGGATGTTAAAAGTTCATCATTACTAATGCAAATGTTACTGCCACCTGACAACTTTTCAAACAAGCTTGAGAGTCTGAGTGATATTTTTTATTTTAATGTTATAAGGTCGATCATTATATTAGCTTTAAATACCATCATTAGAATGGTGGAAATAATTCCACATAAGACATTTCAAATCGGGAAAAATTCTGTATCAAATCTCTAAACAATTATTCATTGTTTGACCTTGTAGACCCTACAAACAATTTATGCCATATTATGTATACCTAAAACCATTTGAAAATTCCTTATGAAATATTTACAAATGAAATTATTTAGTGTTAGTTTCTCCTTTTGGGATTATCCTTCCTTCAAATAATGCTATAAAGTCCCCTGTGATAAAAAATATTGCCTATCAGCAATTTTTCATCTCTTCTTCCCAATCGGTTTAGGGTCCTTTTCCGTGGTGGTAAACATCATATTCCTTGGTGGAACACCACACAATATTGTTATTTTTAGATTGAAAAGGAAATTTTATGGGTTTTGTTTAGTTGATTGATGTGAATCATTTCTACTTTCTTTTCCTAGAGGTTATATAAAATGAATGTGCCACTATTGTAAGACACATTGTAAGTTCCATGTTGCCATGACATTGATCATGAAATACGAGACTAAATTAAAATTATTTTGTTGGGAATGACACTTTTTTACCATGGAATCTGGTTTATTTAAATAGTTGAGAGAGCAATCTTAGAGGTTTACTCACAAATTCATTGAAATTGAAAGAAGGTATAATATTCTAAGGAAAGCGTCCCTAATGTGCAACTCAATTGTCGTATTATGTAAATAAAGAGACTTTAAATTCAAATCCTTGGAGGATACAAATATAATGATATGAGAATATTGGTCCTATAAGTATAATGAAAGGGACAATTAAAATTAAAAATAAATAAATAAATAAATATGTAAACAAAAACATTCAATTCGTACACCCATTTCTCTTTTCTTTGATATGTTCGCATCTTGCCAACCACAATGAGAGAGGAAGAGAACATGCATCCAGCTACCCCAATATGTCAAACATATAAGTATCAACCATTTCACTATGAACCATTGTCAACATTGTCAAGCTGCTCTGATGCCAAATGGGAGCTTGTATGAACAACTTCATATTTCTCAAGGGGAAACGTTGGATTGGCCTACTCATTATAAGATTGCTTTTGGTGTTGCTAAGGGAATGTCCTACCTGCATCATGGTTGTTCCCCTCCAATAATACATAGGGATGTTAAATCATATAATATATTGCTGGATTCTGAATTGGAGGCCCATATTGCTGATTTTGGTTTAGCTAGAATTGTAGAGAAGCTGGGTCAGATGAATGTAATGTCAGGGGTTGCTGGAACATATGGATATATTGCCCCAGGTAAGAATTTACCTGGCACCAGGGAAGTTGTGGAAATGCGGCTTTCCTGCAGCACAGATGAATGAATTAGAAAGGAAGCAACTACCACTTTGTCTCCCCATCTCAAGAGGAATCCTAGTGCTTTTAGATATGCTTCCCCTTCTATATGCACTAGCACATGTCCATTTAATGACAATAAATGTGGCATAGACTTGTGACCTTTACCTTAATTTATAGCCGATATTAAAAGCATTGTTCAGTGATGCTCTTTACCTTCCTGAATTGTAGGAGAATTTGATTCACAAAGAAGTACTAGATCTCTATCTTATATTGGATTTATCAGTTTGTTCCAAATAGGAGATACATCTATCCCTGTGGAAACATTTCACTAATCCCTTGCAAAGAAGCAGTTGTTATCCCCCAAATCACCAAGAACAAAGTTGCAGACAAATAATAAACCTGTTGGGTATTCAGCAAAGACATCAGGAGATCCACCAGCCAAATTTGGTGACAAGTCATATCACAGCTAGAATCTCACTCTCTCGATAGCAGCACGCATATGAGCTGTTGTTCTGTAGCATAGCCTTCAAAACAAGAATCAAGTTGAGTTTAACATTCCCTTTAGTGTATATAATAGGGAATTTTTGCAGCACAAATGTGAAACATTATATGCAGGGTAGCATGTTTTGAGATTGTTCTATCAAAGAGATGATGACAAAGGAATAGATGTAGAACAATGCGGTACATCATGGATGAATGATTGACAGTAACTTCGCTGAATCTCTTCTATCATTTAAAGGTAGTCATGAGGCTTTGTTGTCTAGTTATTGTATTGAGAATTGTAGTGTATTTTAACCTTTAATTAGGCATCTGCAAATGAGGAATTGTAACCACAAAAAGTAGTAGCTATCAAAGGAGGATATACAAATAGCCTACCAGAGTGTGAAGATACCTCCAAGAATTGTATGAAGTAGAATAACGTTGAGTAATTTTCATTTTGTCACTGAAGATTGTGTCTATATGGCATGTTTTATTACATGCTTCATCTTTAATGCAAGTCAGATATTAAATTGGATTCAATTGGTGTATTACTATTAAAGTCTACACAAACTTCCTACGAGAAAACACTTAACTTTAACCCTTATGCACTTTATTTTTGGCCATATATCTAATAATTAGTTATGTTCTCTTACCACCAGTTATGTTCTCTTTGAGGCAATCAAAAAATAAATTTACAACCCACTGATTACTTAATTCACGCACAACTTAACCAAAATAGGTTTCCTTGTTGTGCAGGTGTTTATTACTATTGTGAATTGTGTGTGGCACTGAATTGGGATTGAGTTTAATACACAGTTCAATGCTTAGATTTTTTTATAATCCAGAGCCAATTCATCCCTTTATCTTGTCCATTCTGGCCACATTTCATGATTGAAAGTAAGATTAGGTCAAGGTTCATCCAGGGTAAAAACTGTTTCAGTCATAATTGACTTCATCATATCCACGAACAACTTGCCAGTAATTGATATTTGGCCAGATTTGTCATGCCTATAGAACAATATGGTTCTTTGGGTTATATTTTATTTGGACTTATAAGTTATAACTACCAGATTTGAAAAGATGCATATATTGAAAATGTATTTCTCCTTGTACAAATTTAAAACAAGACATCATTTGTACAACAATACTAGGAGAGCATTGGCAAGTTCTAGAGTGGACCTCCTCTCCAATCAATGGAGCTATCAGGTAAATATAGGGTGCCAATGCTACTACTTGTGGGATTCTGCTACAAATAGATTCATGGCATGGCATGGGCATGACATGGGTAATTCCGAATCGAATTTTTCTAATGGTTCTCTTCATGTTGATGGTTATAATTTTAACAGATTCAGCAGGGTGGCTGCAACTGGCACATATTCCTTTCAATATCTATATTTTGAAGGCACAAGAAGGAATAATATTTTGAAGAAGTGAGAAGCAGTTCACCTTATTATAGTTACCATGCTAGGTCTTCCTTTAAGAGATTCCCAGCATCAAATCATTTCCATAAATATGGTTGTGTAAGAGTCGTGATGGTGTTGTAATGTAAATTATGTTTCCATAGTTGATCATTTGAAGTATTTTGCGATATTGTTATGGTACCATGGCACCTAGATCGGATCCAATGTTTATCAACACTTTTTTAATAACATGTTTTCTTTTCTTCCCGTTGTTGTTCATTTCTCCTCAAACTCCTCTCCAACCTCAATATCAGTGCTAGTAGTAGAATGAGCAACAACACTAAGCTTAGCAGAACTAGAAGAACATGTTTTCCAAACTGCATGAGAACTACTTCCCTCATGAGTCACCATGTGCCATGCTTGGTCTCGGTGGTTCTCTTCCTTCTCCTCTTGGTTCAACTACCATATCTTCATTGGAACCAACACCCTGAACTCCACTAGACAACTATTCACCATTTTGCAGTAGTGATTCGCCATTTGTACTGGTGATTCGCCATGATTTTACAAGATAATATAATCTCATGAGAAATTCACCAAAAAATTATATACACATATTATATTATTAATAAAATCGCCTTCCATTTTTCCTATGTATCATGGGGATTCGCCCATTTATTATATATATAAATTTAGGGGGGTTCTTAAAATTATCCCTGAACACAATCCTTCTTCATGCGTGAATAACTCATCATGATTGGTGACTATCCGTACGTAGGAGAAAATTTTCATGGTGAACTTAATTTGGTGCTTCCAAAGGGTGAGAAATTTGTTTCTATGGGTAATATATTTTAACCGGTTTTCAAATATTTTGAGAAAATTTTTACAATTTTTTTGTTTTTTTCGAAGTTTTTGAGAGTAAAATATTGATTTGTTTCATGCAATATATATATTGTGTTTTAGAAAATTAAAATACCCACCATCCTTCGCATGATCATATTTCCCTTTCATATGTCAAGCTTGCTAAAAAATTAAAAAATGTTTCATGAGCATAGTTATTGTCCTGTATCGAGCTTGTTAAAAATGAAACAAATCCTCCCCTAATTGCTTTGAGTCTTTTAATAGATCTCATAAATGCTAAGTCTAGTCTTTCATCTGATCTCATAAATGCACCTTCATTCCATCCAACTATTAGTAACTAGTAGTCTACTTAGGTGAATGAAATGAAGCTTAGGGTCCATGTTATGTTACAGGTTATGTTTGGGGGGGAATTGGAGCTTATGTCAAGAATAATTTTCTTATGTTTCAAGCTTGTGTAAAAATGAAACAAAATTATCTGAAGCAAAGTTTTTCTTTGTTTCGAGCTTGTTTAAAAATGGAACACACATATCTCAAGAAAAATTTTCTCACGTTTCAAGCTTCTGATAAAATGAAACCACTTTAAAGCATACTCTTTCTATGTTCGAAGCTTGTGTAAAAATGAACCCTATCTCGAGTCCATTTTGGTTATTATTTTCAAGACTCATTAAACTCATGAAAATAATGAGCTTATTTTTCATTATTTTGTGCTCGTAAAACACATGAAAATTCCGAGTTATTTCCTTCTTTTCTTGCTCGTAAATTAAATTGAAATTTAGCCATATGAGTATAAGTTTATTACTTTTTTCAGACTCGTTAAAACATATGAAAAAGTGAAACCATTGAATTATATTTTAAGCCCTTTTCAGACTCTCTAAACATGAAAAGATCACTTAGTACATGATTATTTGAACTTGTAAAAGTAAATGAACACTCATCTATTTTGTATAAGTTTACCGCTTTTCTAGACTGAACTAGACTAATTACAAAAAGGGTATACGTTGAATAAATATTTGAAGGTTGTAACAGTAAATAGTGAAATTGGCATCTGGAAACAACAACCTTGATCCTAGTGAAAATTAAGCACCTACACTAGGTGGGTCCCACAAAGGCTATTTCTAGGTGGAGGTCTATTTATAGATGCATGAACAAAATATATTTATAGATTATGTTTATTTATAGATAGTTTAGAAAATTCGATTTATAGACGATGGTATATTTATAGATGTATGTGTGAGTACTATTTATGGATCCCATGTCTATTTATAGTTGCATGTCAACTATTATTATCCCTTAATAATAAATAATAATATATTCCTAATGAGTTAGCTATAGGAAATTCGAGTTAGCTATAGGAAATTTGAGTTCAAAGGTTTGTTGGACGGACATGCAAGTGGACTTCATTGTAACTCAATGATTTGAAGTTGTAACAGAGTTGCATGTGTAGTTATGTGAGCTGTAAAGTAGTTTAAGTTAGTTAAGTGAGTTAAACTGTAACGACTCTCATCCAACACAAAATTTTATTTTATTTTCTAAGGAAGAGTGAACATTACTCTTCTAATTTATTCTTAGACGATTTCGTCATTAATACTTAACTACTCTCTTAATGTTATTAAGGAAAAGAGGTTTATTGAATTATTAACATAATTCTTTTTCCAAATGTTTTCATACTCCAAGTATACCCTTCACATCATTTTCATCTCATCGTAATAGAAATGTAATATACTAATTAATTTTCCCCTAGACAATTTCCTTTTAGTTTTAGAAACTATATGTTATCTCACCATTTTTTATTATTTTTCATCACATATATTGTATTGAAGTATTTTATTACTATCATTATATTTCTAATGTTGTATATATATCTATCTCTATACATATATATTATCAAACCAATTATTGGATTTACCTCCTATCTATAGGTGAGAGCGATTACTTTTGTAACCATACGAGGAATTTGATTTACACATATATATGTCGTTAAGTGCGAATCCTTGGAACTTTAATAACCATTCTTGAATTCTCAACAAATCATATCCCATGTTTATAATAAAATCTATTGACTATATATATTTTCAATGTGATTATAACTTATGGCAATGGTTGATATTTCCATTCTCATGGCTACTACACGTACTTTTTATTTTCCACATGAATTTCAGTTTCATAGCTTTCGAGGCACATTTCATTAATGGACTTATTGTATTGTTTATGCTATGAGTACTTGGTCATTAAAACCTTGATCCGATTTTATAACATGATTCACCCTTTGTATTTTTCACTAATGCATATATATTTGGTTGGCATTAGAGTTTGATTTGACTTGTTCGTATTAAGTAATGATGAAGACAACTCTTCATTGGTAGATTCAAAAAGCGTTTTAGATTTATTCTAAGTACAATTTATATTCATTGAATCACATTTCGGTACTATGGGATTTAGATATACTTTTAACAGAGTTGTTGGTACACGTTAATTAAATGTTTTAAATTGTAATACGAAACAAAGGTACCATTGTGTTTAATGAAAGATTTATCCAGATTGTCTTTGTCATTTCTTTCATTTTAATCCCGAGATATAAAGAT